>QRDG01001268.1:0-186063 GCA_012064385.1 Puccinellia tenuiflora
TCCATCACAATCAATTTCCAGCCATATTTTTTGCTAGTATAAGGGCAAGCTTTTAATACTGCTAATGTTGTTACACAGGTTCATGTGCATATTGAGATCCCAGATGGTATAGATGTATCAGCACGCCTCGACAAAAGCACTGAAACATTAAAGTATGGGGGAACATGTGGTGATGGCTCTGATAATCTTGTTTACAAATTTAGAGTTGAGCATTTACCTCCAATCCTGCTAACATCCTACCTGCCTCCGTCATACCCGAGTCATCAACCTCCCTTTTTCACTATCTCCACCGAGTGGCTGGACAAAGTGATGATTTCATCATTATGTCAAATGTTGGATATGATTTCGGAAGAGCAACATGGCATGGAAGTAATATATCAGTGGGTTCAATGGCTCCAAAACTCTTCCCTTTCTCACCTTGGGTTTACTGATGAGATAAATTTAAGCAAGGGTGATCTAACCTATGATGAAGATGGTGGGGATAAACGTGCTTGTTTAGATGATTTTGCACCCGATGTTATAATTCCAAGGATTATGAGATACAATGAGGATAAGCGGCACGTGTCATTCTTACATGATATCCATGCCTGCATGATTTGTTTCAGCGAGTGTCCCGGTAAGTCTTAGTTTTCAGCATAACTTTTTGTAGTGTTATATGCAGACGTAAATGTAGAAGTCTTGATCTGTTTTATAATTAGGCGCAGTTCTTTTGGGGGCTTCTCCAAAAAACTGCCCTCAACCGAGCTTCTTGAAGAAGCCTCCTAAACTAGTTTGGAAACCAAGGAAAATTTTGAGGCTGATTTCTCCAGGGAGCTGGTGGGAGGGCAGCTTCTTGGTGAAGTCGTCCTGAAAGCTGAATAGAACCGGGTCTTAACAACGTTTAGTGTGTGCTGCCCTTCTGGTTGTACGACGTAGACCTATTTTGACTATAATTGCCAATCCTATGTTCAGCATAGTCCCCATTATCCAATGCATGATCCTTAGTTTTAGAGTTGACTAGATACTATATGTAACATCGTTGTATAAATGCCATATTAGAGGTTCTTAATCAGATGGCAATTGTTTTTCCCTTGTTCTGAGGGGAACTGTATTTTTTTTAGAACTCCAAACATATAGTGTAAAATGAGGTATTCATGATGAATACCATGTCCAACTTGGATATTTTTCATTTTTGTTAACCCTTGGTAACTCAATTACTGTTGCTTCTAGTTCTAATTCATAGTCATTACTTCACAGGTGTCGATTTCATCATACTTCCATGCCATCATTTCTTTTGCCGGAAATGCATGCAAACATATTGCAAAATTAATGTCAAGGAAGGAAGTGTATTGAAGTTGACGTGTCCTGATACAAAATGTGATGGTGTTGTTTCTCCAAATATATTGAAAACGCTTCTGGCTGAGGATGAGTTTGAACGTTGGGAAAAATTGCTTCTTCAGAGAACTCTCGACGCAATGAATGATTTAGTTATTGTCCAAGGTGTGAAACTGCTTGCTTGGAGGATGAATGTAACGATGCAGTCTGTCCAAGTTGTCTATTCAGCTTCTGCACACTTTGTACATCTCACCGTCATGTTGGGAAGGAATGTATGAATGCAGAGGAAAAGAATTCGTATTTTGGAGGTAGGGAGGATTTCATCTCACATATATTTAGCTTGTCTTTGATATGGTTAAAATGTGGGTCTGTTTCAGACTTTCAGTACTCCTAGTCTCCTACTACTCTGCAAAACATAGATAACGGGAATACTGACTTTCTTTGTTTTGTGCAGGATCGGCTAAATCTAGGCATCTACAGAGCGATCAGAAAAAAATAGATGAAGCACGCAGCCTCCAGACAATTATGAGGGATGCAAAACAGTGCCCACGATGCAGATCGCTATATCTAAGATAGAAGGATGCAATAAGATGACATGTTCCAACTGCAGGCATTTACTTCTGCTACCAATGTACGCTGCAATTGATGGGGTATGATCATTTTTCCAGGTGAGTTCTCTTTCTAGTGGTATATATATTCTAATTTTTTCATTGCCATAGATGTGCCTTGACAAAAAAAAATCACGTTGTTGCGTTCAGATTGCGTGGATGTCAGCTTTTTTCTTGGGAGGAGATCAATCGATGGGAAGCGCAAATGAATCCAGGGAGAAGGAGGGTTCAACGCCAAGTTGTTGCACAAGCGGTTGCTCCAGCTCCACCTCCCGCTCCTGCCCCAGTGCCTGACGTAATACATCGTCATTTTTGTCCTACCTGTGGTGCATCATCTTCAAAGGTAACATGAACTACTTTTTTTCTATCACAACAGATATCTTAGATGAGCAACCATAGTAGAATGAGGATGGTGCATTTTCCTACCTTTTGTTGTTGAAACTACCAATTGTCTCTTTTTGCATCGAAAAATCAAGCTAGTGCTGTTTCTTATACAACTATGCATGGTCAGTTCATTCTTTGTACAAGAAATGTTTGCCATTAGGACTTTTACTCCTTTGATTTGTGTTTTATACCTGCAGAGTGTGATATTAACTAATTTAAAATGTTTTTTGTGAGTTCAGTTACATATAACTTGGACCACTCATGACTATGGTATACCTTCAAAAAGAAATTGTGTGCTGAGTTTAATGCTAAAAGTAAATCAGCTGCTGAATCTCCAAAAGCCACAATTGCATGTTCCCAGTGAATTCTTAACTGCTTGAACCTGTCGCTTTTTTTTTTATATTACACAGCACAAAATGCCTCATTATTTGTATTATTTACTTGGGCGCAGATTGGAAACAATAACCACATCTCCTGTGGGTCATGCCGCACGCATTACTGTGCATTGTGCCGGCATAAATTCCGCAAAACTTCAGAACATTTTGGTCCCAAGGGATGTAAGCAGCATACTGCAGATAAATGAGATTGCTTGCCATAAGCGCAGCACCTCAACGCTAGTGTAGTGTCCAAATGTTCTGCTCGTGATTTGCATATACGCCCGTGTGAGGATACGGCCTCGGCGTTTCCCGTATTTTGAAGGTACTGTACTTAGATAGGAATTATGTCAAGAATATCCATTTCTAGTTCTAGTTACCGTTGTGATGTTTACCGATTCTTTCTTTTTACTTCTCGCCGAAAAAGGCTTTCGCCCAGCTTTATAAATAAAGCAACGACCACCAAACAAGCAACGATACAAACTCAACACCACAGCTGGGGCAACAGCACACACCAAGCCCAAAAGAGAAAGGAAGAGAAAAAAGAAAAGAAAACAAAGCCGACGACGGCAGATCAACAGAACTAAGGTGGTTCGCCACCGCTGCGCCCGCCGAAGAGTCCCACCACGCTCCTAGAGTTCCGAATCGTCGCGTACCAAACAACACCTTCAAGAAGGATTGCGACGATGACGACGCTGCTGCCCGGCCATGGCCTAGGGTTTCCCCCGTACGCGGGGGTGAGTGGGGAAGGAGTACAGCCGACGCCCTTCAAGAAGGAATGATGGCGCCCGTAGGCGTCGCCCCGTCGAAGTCGTAGGATGACAAGGATTTCTCCCGACCCCCAAAAAACCACTACCCCAAGCGATCCGTAGTCTTCCACTCAACAATGCCGCCCACCTGCATGCGCCACCACAGTCGTGACCCCACCGTCGCCGTCTCACTGCGAACCGATGCGAGGCCTAGCGACAGAGAGAACGGAGGCAACAGGTTCAAGGGTTGCCGGCTCGGTAGCCACACGGGAGGGAACTACCTCCACCACTGACGTGGTAGCCGACCGGACGTGGTGACAGGAGCACACCAGACCAGCACGAGAAGTAGAGGGCGGCAGCTGCACGGCCACCTGGAGGGCGTCCTCCACCGCCACCTGCGGGTACCGACCGGACGCCGCAGGGACACACCGGGCCACACTGCCCGGCCGAACCCATCTCGGGTCCGCAAAGTCCGCTGCGGCGCTGCAGTACGTAGGCCGCCGCCACTACCCTCCGGTTCATCGTCGACGGTCCGGCCGGGCCGAACAGGGCCCGTTAAGCTCCACCACCGCGCTGCAGCAGGAGGGCACCATCGCCGCCACCCCGTCACCACCGCCTCCATCCCTGCCTCCAGACGCCCCGCAAACCCTAGGTTTGCCAGCCACGCGACCACCAGATCTAGGCCCGCCTGGCCCGGATCTGGCGCCCCAGCCACCCGGCCAGGGAAGAGCACACGGCGTCGAGACGAGGCCAAGGCAGAGGCGGCCGCAGCCCGCAGGGCCCAGATCGGGCCCTCACTGGCCCAGATCGGGCCCTCCCTTTCCTCGTCGCGCCGGAGTGGAGTCCGCCGCGTGCCGTCGCCCCAGGCCGCTCCGCGACGCAGCCAACCCACGTCGCCGCCGTCAGAGCACCGCTGCTGCGACGACCCGCCACCGCACGGCCGAGATCTTCAACCACCTGAGGGCACCACCGCCGGCCGCCACCGCCCCGCGCAGGGCCCCGAGCGCGCGGGTAAAGGATGGCCGCCGCCGCCGGCACCGCGTGGGCTTCGCCCGGCGGCTCTCGCCGGCGGCGGCAGAGAGGGAGCGCCGCTTTGAGAGCTGGGTCGGGGGAGAGAGAGTCGCCCGCCCGGTCGCCCGCGGGGGACGACGCGGACGATGCACCGGCGACACGAGGCCACAGGTATGCTGGTGGCGCTCGACTCTGGAAACCGGTGGTCAGAAAGAAAGTGCCAGGCGAGGCCCCACATGCGGTGGCGCTCGACCTGGATCCGGGTTGCGGCCACAGAGGGCGATGAGTTCGCCGGCCCCACCTGAGAGAAAGGACGGGGAGATGAGCATGGAAGGGGTTGACTGACTTCTGGTCCCAGGCTGCTTGGCGTAGCGCCGGCGGGCTCTTCTTTTTACTTCTCACTTGTAATTGCTGGAAGGTTTCGTCGTTGGGCTACCCATAACCCATCGCCGCTGACTTGATTCGTGGTCGAGCGTGACTGCGTGATGGCATCTATAGCATATACCCCTTAAAAACTCATGCCGCAAAAGCATTTTCCAATTTGAAGTTATATCTGCCAGAATAGATACTGCAAATGCATACCGTAATATAACAAAAAGACTGCGCGATGGATTTCAACAAAGATCATGGCGGCAAAAAACAAAGAGAAGTTCAAACAGTTCATGCAAGCAGTTCATCAAACAACAGATCTACAACTACGAAAACCTACCCTAAGCGATAGAGGCGGCGAGCTCACTCGATGATGCCAATATAGTAGGCGACGACGTATTTGAGCATATCCACCGCCAGCTCGTGCTCATCCTTTGTTACTTCAAGGCGGCGCTTGGCTCCATCATCGCCATTCACTGCCTCGCGTTCAGCGGCGAGGAGGACCGCGACGGTTTTGCAGCGCTTGACGATGTGCGGTAGAATGTGCAATAGAACCTTGTCACGATTTGGTCATTGGTGCGCCTTTCCTTGAGAGATTGGTGATGGTACAACAACAGTCACTCGTGTACCGAATTCTCCCAACTTGTTATTGGATCCATAACCGTTCAGGTAGTAAAGTGTTCTTCTCCTCTTCTTCTTGAAACTCACATTTCTGCCAATGTACGTTCGGCTATCGTCCAGAATATGGTTCCCACAAATTTGACCTCGTCTCTACGTACAGTGAAGATCTTGGCACTACAATCGGTCGGCCCCAATCTAGTTGAAGTTGTTGGATTCCTTGGACGATTTCCGTGCATGGAGAAGCTATACATCGTGGTGAAGCTATTTTCCTTTTAGATGTTATTAATCACAACGGAGTTTTATTTGTTGGTAGTTTTCCCCAAGCTTAGAATGACTAATGTAGTGTTCAAAACTGAGAAAGGTCGAAAGTGAAAAATGTGCAACAACATAAGAGGAACGATCCCGTCGAATGCCTTGATCTCAATCTCATGGAAATTACTATGAACGACTACCGAGGCACCACACCTGAGATTAAATTTTGCCGGTTCTTTGTTCTGAACACAAGTGTTCTAAAGGTTATGAGCATTGACGGGTCTTCGTGTAAGTCGGGGGGCCCCCCCCCCCCCCCCCAATAGCCTATAAGGCCTTGTAACATGGACCATTTGCCCCCCCCCCCCCCCCCCCCCCTAATTTTGACAAAACTCTCTCTATTTTCACCCTTCCAGCCCATTTGCCCCCCCCCACACACACACATGTAGTTGGCCCAAGCTCCGCACTGGTTATGAGGTTTGACGTCAATTTAGCGCGCGCAGACAAATGGTATGATGATCAATGCAGGAAGGTAAAGATGAACGACAAAGATTCTGCAGAAGTTGGCATTCATTTTGATCGTACATGTACTAGCATAGTAAGAAGTGTAACCACCAGAATGTACTACACGATTTAGTCCGATGTCTGATCTCTGTGCAAAAGCATTGAACTAGAGAATGCACAACAATTTGTAATATGAATTTGAAACTTGTAATATTTTGTAATTTGAACCTTGTAATGTTAGTGGTATTTGTGATAGTAGAAGTTGTGCCGAGCGTTTCTATCGTCGCGTGACAATCTCCTGTTTTATTTATGGGCAGGAGGACACCCATCGGCGTGAAAATCTACCATTAACAAAGATGAGAAAATGGGTAGTGGAGGACCGGTGTAGATGATTTGTTGCCCAGATCCCATTTATTTATGGGCAGTGAAGTAAAAATTCGTGCTATCCAAGTGCAATTGAGGAAATACCGGTTGCAGCTTGTGTGTGCTCCACCTACATCTATGAAAGTCTCAGATTGCAATCTATGTGCAACTCAGCAGAAGATTCTCACTCAAGTGAAGATTAGCGTTTTCCTATATGTTATTTTTATAACCGTTGTTCACAACTCGTATATTGTTCCGATTTTTTTCCGAGAAACCTCTCAAAGAGGACAGGTCTTTCCTGCATTCCATATAGATAGAATAGAATTGGCCCAATTTATAAGAAAAACCGGATCCAAAAACCGTACAAGCTATACAATGCAATGTTTATGAGAAAAACATGACAAAAACTGCACAGACGAGGCAACCCGCTGTCCATACGACGCAAATCGATCAAAATGCCACAATAACACACCACCTGCTCCGGGACCGCCGTCCCGGCGTAGCAACCAGATCGACCTTCGCATTGTCCGAAAACGATCCAGTCATGGTCGACGAACTCTCTGCCCGCATAGTCTATTGTTCCGAACTTTGGGAGATTGTGCATCAAGCCACAGGCTAAATCTAATTTTCATAATAGTAGGAGTAACTTGACATCAAATAGTTTTAGAAATTGTGATGCATTTTACTCTTGTTCATATAATTGGTTGACATTTAAGAAACAAATATAGCAAAATACACAAGGAGTCCGAACGAACATAAACCGACTTACAACAGATTTTAGTTTTCTAGCAATTGAAAAGATAGAGTAGGAGGATATGATATGGCTTTAGAATTGGGAAACACTTCTAGTCCCCCGGGGGATTGGCGTGTCGCCATCCTCCGCCTTGCGCGTCAGCCACGTGTCCCCTTTGTGGAAGAAAAAAGAGGAATAGCGATGCAGGCCCACCACTCCGTCCTACCCTTTTTCGCTTATCCTATCGCGCGTAGTTGTGGTTCACCGTTTCGGCCGCCGCAGCACCGCTGCTGCCCACGCCGCCGCAGTCGTTCCATGGTGCCGCCGCCTGCCACGAGCTCCCCGCGTGCGCCGGCCATGAGCTCCGCCGCCGCCAGTAGCTGCACCCTCCTGCTCACGGCGAAGTCGACGGTATGCCTCGCTCCTCCTCCTCGCCCACCTCCATGCCGCCGTCCCTCCGCGAGCTCGCCGCGCCGCATCCGGCAACGAGCTCCGCCGCCACCGGTAGCTGCACCCACATGCTCCCGGCGAAGTCGACGGGATGCCGCGCTCGTCCTGCTCTGATTCGGCCGGCCGCCTCCGCCAACTCCAGCCCTAGCGGATCCCCCAGCTTGTCCCTCTCATAGGCACTCGATCTGGACACAACTCCGGTCATAGGTGTCATGGGATTATCACAGCGGATGCTACACGGGGTAGCTTACGAGAGGTGGATTAGGCGGCGTAGGAGATTCCGGGAGCGAGATTGGTAAACACGGAGTTAACCCAGGTTCACGTCCCCGCGGTGGAGGATCGCTACGTCCTGCTATAAGTCACTGCATGATCATAGATGTGTTTACATGGTGGCCGCCGGTGGCGGATGTTGTGTGGCTTGTCTATTCGGGTTCCCCTGCCTGGCTTTATATAGGTAGCCAGGTAGGGTTTACATGTCAATTACATATTGGGCCTAGCTGGGCCACCTCCATAATGGGCCAATTTGTACCTCCATGAGGATACCCGGAGGCCATATCCTCGTCAGTAGCCCCCGAGCCTTCGGGTGATTCGAAGAATCGCGTGGAGGGTCTTATGTGTCTTGTGGCCGACGGTAACATTGTCTTCCTGGAACGTGGAGTCCGTGCCGGTTCATCATGCGGAGGATGGAGAGTCGAAGTAGAGCCGTCGAGTCGAAGTAGGGGCTGCCAAAGTCGTAGTAGTGCAGTCCGTATCTGTCGCCTAGACGTCGTGTCATAGCCACAATCGGGAGCGATGTTTTTGTTGAGCCCCCGAGTGTCGGTTTTGCAGAAGGAATTCAGGGGCAATGTCGTTGTCGAGCCCCCGAGTCTCCAGCCAAGTCGGAGAGTCGGGTAAGTGTAGTCGATGAACACGTAGGAGAGCGCCACCGAGTCGGAAGTGCATCGACTCAGTGCCTCATTAAGATAGTTTATAGTCAAGGGATATTGCTTAGCAAGCCTGGAACACTCGACGGATCGGGTCCAGTTAACTGCACTCGGGCAAAACAATGCTAAGCTACTTCATGTTCGAGTCCCCGGACTCGAACCCGGAAAGGCAAGTGTAGCCAGATTCACGCCGCGGAGGCCTTACAGAATCTGACTCTCGCAATATGTGTGGTACCCAACGCGTCCGTCGGGATTTTCTTCATACCGTAGGTACGGAAATTTATTGAGTAGCCGCAGTCTGAGGCGGCTCCCAAGCCAGTAGAGCGGATCTACGGGGCTTACCTTCACGTCGTAAACGTGGCATCCAGAGATCTGTTGCCGCGGAGGCAATCTGGGAAACGCAAGTCGAGTGCGTACATCGATCCGTATGTGGGTTATTGTGTTTTTAAGCCTTCCCAGGAGGTACTCGACTAGGAGGACCCGATGTAAGTAGCCCCCGAGTCTCTGGCCAAGTCAAAGAGTCGGGCGGAGACTAAGAGTCAGAAGTCCATCGGTTCACATGGAGGACAGTCGCCAAGTCGGAAGTGCATCGACGTGGCGGACTCGACGCGACAGACGGAGTCAACACGGCAGAGTGGACTCGGCGCGGCGGAGTAGACGTGGCTGACTCGATGTGGCGTAGTAGACGTAGCGGACTCGACGCGGCGGACAATGTCGACGCGGCGGAGTAGATGTGACAGACTCGACGCGGCGGACAAAGTCGACGCGGCGGAGTAGATGTAGCGGACTCGTCATGGCGGACAAGTCGACGCGATGGTGTCGAGCGACGTTTAGCAGGTAGGAGTCTAAGCCAACTTATGTGGCGCAACCCCCGAGTGTCGGGCGTGCGTGACCAGCGCTCGTTGGGCGCGCGACCGGTGCTCCTGGTGGGAGTAGCCCCCGAGGCTATGTTCGACTCACAGAGTCGGGCATAGGCTCGAGTTGTTATGAATCTAACCCCATGTCTTTGTCTTCTGTTGGCTCACGGCGGAGGACATGCGTCGACTCCCGGAGGAGGCAGGAGTCGACTCTCACGGGATGGCAGTAATCGAGTCCCGAAGGGGTAGCCGGTGTAGTTTTTCCTGCATTGCAGCCATATAAACAAATAATGTAATAATGATGTTGTGTATAGCAAATCGTATGAAACAAGTTGTTGCTTGGGTTAGCTTTGGTTGTGAACCAAAAATATGTCGACTCGTGGAGTCGGATATGGCATGTTGGTAGGCGGTGCTTCGACTCGACGCGACACTTTTGCACCGTATGATTCACCTTTTCGTTAGCCTGACGCTCTTTGTCTCTGCACCTTGCCGACCTGTCAGTTGGGCTGCAACCGTAGCTATAGGTGGAACCACATTCTGTGGCGCACCAAATAGCCATGCGCCACAGAAAACATTTTTGTGGCGCATAGTTTTGCATGCACCACGCATATAGCTAGATGCGCCACAGAAAGCCACATTTCTGTGGCGCATGTTGCATGTGCGCCACAGAAATGTGGCTTTCTGTGGCGCATCTAGCTATATGCGCCACAGAAAGACATATTTCTGTGGCGCATGTTGGATGTGCGCCACAGAAATGTGGCTTTCTGTGGCGCATGTTGCATATGCGCCACAGAAGTTTGAAAAAATCAAAAAATTCAAAAAAATCAAAAAATTCAGAAAACTTCAAAAAATAAAAAATTCAACAATTCCAAAAAAAAACAATATTTTCCTAAAAAAAAGAATTTTTATGAATTTTGAACTTCTAAATATTTTTTGAATTTTTTGATTTGTAGAAAAAAATCTTCTTTTAAATAACTTTTTTTTCATACATGAGAGGGAAAAAACCTTGAATTTTTTATTTTTTGTCATTTAAAAAATTCAAAAATCCAAAAGATCCAAAAAAGTGCAAAAGAATTCGAAAAAAATCAAAAAAAAAATTCAAAAAATCCAACTTTTGGGATTTTTTGTTTTTTTGAATTTTTTTTGTTATTTTTGAAAAACCCTTGAATTTTTTGTCATTTTTTTGAATTTTTTGGGATTTTTTTATTTTTTGGGATTTTTGAAATTTTTTGAGATTTTTTAAACTTTGGATTTGCTTTTGAAACTTTTGAATTTTTTGGGATTTTTTTGAATTTTTTGAATTTTTTTGATTTTTTGAATCTTTTGGGATTTTTAATTTTTTTTGGTTTTTTTTATTTTTTTTTGGATTTTTTGGGATTTTTAATTTTTTTGAATTTTTGGGATTTTTTGAATTTTTTGAATTTTAGGTGCATCACAATGTGAAGTTTTTGATTTTTTTCGAAATTTAAAAACACACATATATATTTACCACACATATATATACACATACAAGGCTTAAGAGGGTTAATATGATACTTGTATCAATAAGAACATGAGTAGCATAAGGGTAGCTGAACTGAATGGGAAGTCATCATTTGAGATGGGTTAAAAAATTCAGAAAAAATGGAAAAAATTCAAATATTTAGGTTTTTCCAAAATATTTCATAGTTTGTTTATTCCCGATTTTTTTGATTTTTTTGCATTTTTTTATTTTTTTTTAATTTCTAGATCAAAATTTTCCAAAATATTTCTGTGACGCATGGAGCTGGATGCGCCACAGAAATCTACTTCTGTGGCGCATCTGGCCCCATGCGCACAGAAATATAATTTAGTGTCGACGATTCTGTGGCGCATCCCTCTTTTTTCAGGATGCGCCACAGAAAGCCAAACTGATGCGCCACTGATAGCCTATTCTGTAGTAGTGCGGGTTGGAGTTCAAGGGTTCGACGTTCAGGAAGGGTCAGCTACTCGGGCGTCGCGTGTAAAGCGGTGGTGTGCGGAGGTTAAAGCATGGCGGGTGTCGAGTACCCGAATAGTTTAAGAGGCGCAGCCCCGAGTGTCGGGTGCGGCCAAGGCAAAGTATGCGAGTTCCTTGTAGGGTGCAGCCCCGAGCTGAAGCATGTTATATATTAACTGAATAATTTGAATATTAAAGCGACTTAGCTGTTTGATGACGCGTAGGCTGTAGTACGGCGATTAAACCGGAATGGCGTGTCGTTGACGCTGCGATGACGAGGAGATGTCGTCCATAGCGGGTCAATGACTGTCGTAGTCGTCCGTGATGTGGACGTCGAGGCGTGGACGACGTCGACTGCGACAGAGTCTGTGTAGACGTAGATGATGCGGCGGACGAGTCCACGCTGAGGCTGTCGAGCCGTAGATGTCGTGACTGTCGATTCATGGCATTGTGGCTGTCGAGTCCTGAATGACGCAGAGTGAGTCCACGAATCGCGGTCGACTCGTGGCGGAGTCGCAAGTCATTGACCTAGCTGACGACTTGAATCGGCGGAGGGAGCCGGAATCCTTTGCGATGTCGCGGCCTGAGACCGCGGAGCTGGAGGTGGAGTTATCCGAGTCGACCACGGTAAGACGCGCCACAGCCGCAATACTCCGGCCTGCCTTCGGTGATCGATTGAGCTGATCGTATCTTCCTCTATCCTTCTTTCTATTTAATCGCGATGCATAAGGCATTGCAGCGGCAAGCTAAGCCACCTGGATTGCTCTCTTTTTTATTCCTTTTCTTTGATTTGCTTGGTCTTGATCCGTGCGTGATTCAGGTACAAAATTGCCTTTTTCTTTCCTTCTTCCGACTTGGACTAGTAGCACATGGTCGTGGCTTGCTTGATTCTTTTTCTTTGCTCCTTGGGACTTGGCGTACTGCCTTGGATCCACGTGAAGGTTCGATCCAAAGCTTGCTCTCACGACGGATTCATGGAATAGCAAAACTGTCGACGCAGGTCGTCTCGTGACATGTAGCTGCATGACAGCAGTTCAAGCGCGGAACGGCAGGGTTGCAGTCTGCCTCGAGACGACGGATGTCGGCTGCCACACGCGTACCGACAAAACTGACGTAGATCGGCTCTCTACAACCTTCAACGTAGATGTAATTAGATCGGCTGCACACATGAGGTTTCACCGGCTCGTTGATGCGTTGTGTTGCCGCCGCCATCCGTGAGATTGGATCCTTGGTCGATTCCATCAGTCGCTGCATGATTATATATGTGTTTACATGGTGGCCGCCGGTGGCGGATGTTGTGTGACTTGTCTATTCGAGTTCCCCTGCCTGACTTTATATAGGTAGCCAGGCAGGATTTACATGTCAATTACATATTGAGTCTAGCTGGGCCACCTCCATAATGAGCCACTTTGTGCCTCCATGAGGATACCCGGAGCCCATATCCTCGTCAATAGGCGGCGTTGCTACCATGGAAGGTCGGCGGTGTTACCGTAGGTGCGTGGCGGTGCTCCATCGGGCGGCCGGCGGTGCTGCCCTCGGTTGCTATCATTGGCGGCTGGCAGTGCTACCGTAGGTGGAGTTGCTGCAATCGGCGGTCCGTGCTGCTACCGTAGGTGCACGGCGGTGCTATCATCGGCGACTGGCGGTGCTACCGTAGGTGCGCGGAGGTGCTGCCAACCGGCGGCCCGTGCTGCTACTGTAGATGCGCGGCGGTGGCTATAATTTGTTGTGTTGTTTTTCATCATAAATCTCATCGGAGGATCTCGCCGGAAGAATTTTTGCTACGGTGTTGCAATATAAATTTTTTTTTGCTCTTATAGTTATGTGGTGTTGCTACAATAATACAAAGATTTTGCTACGATGTCTTTGGCGAGGTTCTTCTTGATGTCTCCGGCAAGAGTCTCCGTCGATGTCTCCGGCGAAGTCGATTTTTTTGCTACATAACACAATTTTGTTGGTACGAGATCTCCACCGAGGTCTCTGACGAAGTCAGTCTTTTTCTTTCTTTGTTTCATAGACGAACCGTTTTTTTGCTACTTGAAGAAAAGCGGGGATATTAAGATCGAAGATTTTATCCCCGGGACGCTCAACACTGTCCTTTAGAATTGTTAGAGAGTTTTAGAGGAAAATAAAGTAGGAGGATATGGTATCGTTCTAGAATTGTTACAGACTTTTAGAGGACGGTAGAATTTCAAATAAATCAAGTTCATTTTTTTTCAAATAAATCTTACCATAGTCCGGATAAAGCAATACGTAGCCCGGTATTTTATTTATTTTTTTGTCGCCATTTTAAGTTTCCAAAAATATGAAAAAATCCAGAACATAGGTAATGATGATTCCTGGCAGTGTGCAAAAAATAAATGCGAAATAGTTTATATTGCGCCCTACACGAAAATGACAAAATTCTGACAATTTTGAAAGGATTTGAATCACCACCCAGATTTAGAAATTTGTCTTTTTACACAGGATGAAATACATAATATTTCGCATTTATTTTTGCACACTGGCAGGGATCATCATTATCTACGTTCCGGATTTTTTTCAGTTTTTTTGGAAACTTAAATTTGTAGATTTTAAATTTTCAAAAAACGGGCTACATGTAGCCGGGCTACGTATTGACTTTCCGGCCCGCAAGTCGATACAAAAGGTGCGATAGTCGCAAACACGAACAGTGTTGTTCTAAGCGCCCGCCGCCCCGCCCCGCCCCGCCCCGCCCCGAGATTCGCCGTCCAAATTCGAGGCCGCGCCGCCGCAGAACGGCCAGCCCCGATTCTAGTAGTCCGTAGGAACAGCCAAGGTCGTTGGACGGCAATGCCGCGGAAGTCGTGGAAGCCGAGGGGCGGCGCCGGACGTGTCGCGCCCGCGCCGGAGCTCCACTGGAAGGCCGTAAACCCTAGCCCCATCCCCGCCGAGGTCCCCGAGTGCTCCCCGCGCCGCCGAGGTTCCCGACGACGCCTTTGTGGACATAGTGGAGGTGGAGCGCCTCCGCCTCGACGTCCCCGAGGATGCTCTCGCGGAGGAGGAAGAGATTGTAAGAAAGCTGGTGGGGATTGACATGCAGTTGAGTCAGGAGGAGCTCCGCGCTAACGATCAGATGCAGCAGGACGAGGTGACCTTGCTCTTCAGTAGATAGTAAAGCATAAATCGAGTAGAATCATTGCCTCAGGGAAATAAATTAATTAAATGTGTAACATCTATAATAGATCACCGTAGTGAACTTTATAAATTTTTCTTACAAATTTTTAAGGGCCAATTGTGAGGACTAGAATTATATTTTCATGTTGGGTCAAGTAGCTGCCCTACGCTCGTAACGACATTTTTGGTTGCACACCCAGAGAAGAGATATTCTATAGTTAACCATGCCTGCTTTTGTGCTGATTTCTCATTCTTATTGTGCTGTTATCTTGTTTTTAAATTCGGGACATATGTGCCTTCTTTAAATTGGACATATGGTGATCACTTCTTTGTGTCTGATACAAACTAAACTTAATATTCAGATATTTGCCTTGGAAGCAATTTTTGGAGACAGTGTGGTCATTTTAGAGAAAAAAGAAAGTCAACGGTCTGTCCAGGTATGTCCATCACAATCGACTTTCCGTCCATATTCTTGCTTGTACGGGAACGGTTTTATATGTCGATGTTGTTACTCAGGTTCATGTGCATATTGAGATCCCGGATGGTATAGATGTATCGGCTAGGCTCGACTATAGTACTGGAACATTAAATTATGGGAAAACATGTGATGGTGATGCCTCTGATGATCTTGTTTACAAGTTTAGAGTTGAGCATTTGCCTCCAATCCTGCTAACATGTCTCCTGCCTTCGTCATACCCGAGTCATCAACCTCCCTTTTTCACTATCTCCACCTGCTGGCTGGACAAAGTGATGATTTCGTCATTATGTCAAATGCTGGATATGATCTGGGAAGAGCAACAGGGCATGGAAGTTATATATCAGTGGGTTCAATGGCTCCAAAACTCTTCCCTTTCTCACCTAGGGATTACTGACGAGATAATTTTAAGCAAGGGTGATCTAACGTGTGATGAAGATGGTGGGGATAAACGTGCTTGTCTAGATGATTCTGCTCCCGATGTTATAATTCAAAGGATTATGAGATACAATGATGATAAGCAGCATGAAGCCTTCTTACATGATATCCATGACTGCATGATTTGTTTCAGTGAGTGTCCTGGTAAGTCTTATTTGTTCGCAGAACTGTTTGTAGTGATATCTTATTAAATCTGCTTTATGGTTTTAAAAGTGTCCCTTAGGTTATTTATTACATTTATATTCAAAGAATATGATATCACACGTCTATTGCAAATTGCAAATTTGTCCTTAATTTATTTCTCAGATGTCTTCTGTCTTTATTACATTCTATGTAAACCGAATTAAGATGTTGTTTCACATGCCTCATATGGTTTATATTGGCAACAGATCTTTGGGGTTTATACAGACTTATAGTGTAGAAGTCTCGAGCATTGTATACTTAATAACGATTGGTGTGTGCTGGCTTTGTGGCTGTTCGACAAAGATCTATTTTGACAAGATATTTCCACTCTACGTTCTGTTTACTTCCCATTACCCAATGCATGTTCCTTCTTTTTTGAATTCAATTGATACAATGACTGTTCCTTCTTTGTATAGATGAAGCCTTAATAGATGTTCTTATTCAGATGACAAGTGCTTTGCCCTTGTTCTGAGTGGAACTGTCTTTTTTTGTTGTTGCAGAATGTAACGATCATCACCTAGTGGCAGCTCACCAAATAGGATTCAGACCCGAACTGGTACAATATTTGATAGAAGTTGAGAAGGGAGAGAAGCAACAGAGGAAAGTATCAGGTTCGCGACCTAGTTCATCTTCTAATAAAACCGTGTCTCCTCCCCTCCACTCATTACATAGGCATCAGCCTCACGCCGCTGGACACAGCCAGCCAAAGAACACTACATGGACTCCTCTTGTACTTTGTTCTCCTCCTCGGCCTGTTTGGTATTTGTCATGGTCCGGCCCATAGCTGTGACATACTCCTCCCCTTGAGAACCTGCTTGCCCCCAAGCAGGTGCATCTGGATAATCTTGCATCAAGCGCTCTTGATTCTCCCAGGTCAGCCAAGATGAAGGGAGTCATGTCCACTGAACCTGCACTAAAGGGACCATACATTTACCTGTATGGATAAGCTTAGTGTCAACCACCTGAAGTGGCACCACATCAGTTGCCATGGCAGTGCACTGAGAGGGAAGGTCTGGTTGAGCAATGGTATCTGCAGGAATTGCCTTTTTAAGCATGGAGACATGCACAACAGGATGAATTTGACTAGCCTCTGGAAGCTTGAGTTTATAGGCCACAACACCCACTCTCTGCAGAATTTCATAAGGCCCGAAGAATTTGTAGCTCAATTTTTGATTCGAGCGCCGAGCGATAGAGGTTTGAACATATGGCTGCAATTTTAGATACACCATGTCACCCACTTCAAAAGTGCGCTCAATTCTCTTCTTGTCCGCTTGACTCTTCATACGCTGTTGAGCTCGAAGCAAATGCTGCTGAATCAATTTGTTCATGTCCTCTTTATCCTTTAACCAAGACTCTAAATCTGGCACATGAGGGGCACTACCCATCTGCAAACCAAAATGCTTTGGTTTGTATCCATACAATACTTCAAAGGGAGAACGACCCAATGCTGAGTGGAATGTGGTGTTATACCAATATTCAGCCAAAGAAAGCCAACGCGACCATTTTGTGGGCACCGAATGTGACATGCACCTTAAATAAGTTTCAAGACACTGGTTCAATCTCTCGGTTTGCCCGTCGGTCTGGGGATGATAACTAGAGCTCATGTTTAGAGTTGTGTCTGTGAGCTTAAATAACTGCTGCCAGAAAGCACTAGTAAACACCTTGTCTCTATCCGAGATTATAATCTTGGGCAACCCGTGCAGTTTGTAAATGTTGTCAACAAAGACTTGAGCAACAGACATAGCAGTGAATGGATGCGCTAACGGTAGGAAATGACCATACTTAGTAAACTTGTCGACAATGACCAAGATGGTGTCATACCTTGAGGATTTAGGCAACCCTTCAATGAAGTCTAAGCTTATAACATCCCAAGCCTTCTCAGGAATTGGTAAGGGTTGAAGAAGCCCTGGAGATTTAGTGTGTTCTGCCTTTGCTTGCTGACAAACTGTGCATTTGGAGACATAAGCTTGAATGTCCTGTTTCATATTTGTCCATGCAAATAGTGCTTTCACCTTCTGATACGTAGCTGTAATACCACTATGACCTCTAATGCCGCTTGAGTGTAATGCTAACAAGACTGCATGCTTAGCTTTTTCATGATTGCCGAGCCAGATACGGTCATTCCACTTGATAACACCGTCAATTAAGGAATACCCAGCAGCATTAGGACTAGTGACGCTCAGCTCCATTAATAACTGCTTAGCTTGCGGGTCAGTCAAGTAGCTGTCAACAATTACTTCTAGCCATTTCGGCTTACTGCTAGATAAAGCCATTAGAGTTGCATCAGGGCACCTTGATAAACCATCAGCTGCACTATTTGCGGAACCTTGTTTATACTTCACTGTGTATTGCAGGCCCAACAACTTGCAAAATGCTTTGTGCTGAATGCTGTTTGTCAATTGTTGCGATTCCAAGTGTACAAGACTCTTGTGGTCGGTGTAGATGGTAAATGGCAAATGCTGAAGATAAGACTTCCATTTCTCAACAGCCATAATCACAGCCAAGCACTCCTTCTCATAGGTGGACAATGCTTGAGCTCTTGGGCTCAAAGCTTTACTCAAATATGCTATAGGATGGCCGTTCTGAGATAAAACCGCACCAATGCCTATTCCTGATGCATCAGTATACAATGCAAAGGATTGCTTAAAATCAGGTAAAGCTAAGACTGGGGCCGAAACAAGTGCTTCTTTAAGTGTCAGAAAAGCTGTGTTAACTGTCTGTGACCACACGAACGGCACATTCTTGCGTAGTAACTCAGTTAGGGGTTTGCTTATGTTACCATAATTTGCAATGAATTTTCTATAATACCCTGCAAGGCCCAAAAATGCTCTCAACTGCTTCAGTGAGACTGGTGTGGGCCAATCTTTGATGGCTTGAATTTTCTTCGGATCTGTAGCCACTCCGGAAGCACTGATTATGTGACCCAAGTATTCCAATTTGGTTTGAGCAAAAGAGCATTTCGACTTCTTCAAATACAATTTATTTTCCTTAAGGATAGCAAACACTTGCTGCAACAAGTCAACATGTTGTTCCATAGTTGCTGAATAGATCAATATATCATCCACAAATATGAGAATACCTTTCCGTAAGAGATGAGCAAACAACATGTTCATGGCCTCTTGGAATGTTGCTGGGGCATTGGTAAGGCCAAATGGCATGACTTTGAATTCCCAATGGCCATGGTGTGTGCGAAATGCAGTTTTAAATTCCTCCCCGGCCAATAACCGAATTTGGTGATAACCGCTGCGCAGATCCAGTTTTGTGAAGTATTTGGCTCCTGCCAGTTCATCCATGAGTTCGTCAACTATCGGTAAGGGGTACTTGTTCTTGATGGTCAGGGCATTCAATTCTCTGTAATCAACGCACAAGCGCCATCCCCCATCCTTCTTTTTCACTAAGATAACCGGAGAAGCATATGGACTGTTACTTGGTCGCACCACCCCACGGTTAAGCATATCAGTGATTTGTTTTTCTAGTTCGTCTTTTTGTGTAGGAGCATAACGGTAGGGCTTCTTGTTCACCGGTACAGCACCTGGAATAAGAGGAATCCGGTGGTCAAAAGGCCGTGAAGGAGGCAGATCTTTCGGTTCTTGAAAAGCATCTGCATGCTCACGGACAAGTTCTTGTACAGCTGAAGGAACTGCCTCTTCTTGTACTGCAGGATCAGGAGATAGAGAGAGTTGCACCAGTTGCGCAACAGCACCTTGCCTCACCATATGTTGAAGCTCTGGGGCTGAAACCAACGGACAATGACCAATATTGTCTTTGATGCCACGCAAGGTAACCCGTGTGGCATCAACACGGATACGCATCTTGTTGATCCGCCAGTCAACCCACATCGGACTGAAATCCTCTAACCATTCCTTGCCCAAAATCATATCATAGCATTTAATATCCAACACACGGACATTAGTGGTGAACTTGACATTTTGAAAAACCCAATTGAAACCAGAAATGGCCTTGTCGCTGCGCATGTTTGTGCCATTTGCAATAGTGACATTCACAGGAGCAATTGATTCAACTGGGCACTGCAATGTGGTAACAACTCTAGTGCTGATAAAATTGGAAGAACTCCCAGAATCAATAAGTATCAAAAGCTGGTGCTTGCCTACAAAACCAAGTAACCGCATAGCCTTCTTTCCTTTTGTGCCTTTATTAGCTGCAGCTGAAATATGCAACATTTGGTCTGTATCTTTTTCAGTACTAGATTGAGATAAGGAATCTGATTCAGAGTCCCCTGGTTCTTCCATTTGGAGTGCTTCACAAATTTCTTCAATTACAGCCAGCGACACTTGCTTAGGACATTTATGGCCTGGTTCAAATTTTCCGCCACACTTGAAGCACTCACCACGTGCACGACGCTGAGCTTTCAGAGCAGACAATTTAGCCTGAGTTTGCCCCTGGTCCGCTGCTTTACTGATAGGCTGAATTTGGGCTTCAGCAGGATGCGGACCCAGAGCGCCCGGACCAGCAGTATTGTGCCACCTTTTAGGTTCATAACGACTCTTCTTAGCTTCATCAAGTTGAGCTTCCTGTAAGAGAGCCAAGGAAACTGCAGCATCAACTGTTCTCGGTTTATGCAAGATAATCGGAGCACGTATATCTTTCTTAAGACCTTTTAAGAATTTTGCTACAAAGAAGGTATCATCGAGAGAATGATTGTGCGTGAGCAACTGGTGCATAAGGTGTTCAAACTCTTGATAATAGCTAGCAACATCTCCACTTTGCATAATCTCTAAGGTCTTAGTCATGTTAGTGTAGTATAAATCTTTGCCAAATTTTTGACACACTGCTACACACAACTGAGGCCAACCTTCTATGTGGTGTTGAGCTTCATAAGTTTGAAGCCAAAGAGCAGCATTTCCAATGAAATGCAAAGTGGCATAATCTACCATGTAATCTGTAGGAACATGGAACATGTGAAAGTACTTCTCAGCTTTTTCTTTCCAGATTTTAGGATGACTACCATCAAACTTTGGGAAACTAGTTTTTGGCATCCTAAAATCATGGTTATTAACTCCCCCATATCTCTCGGGTCTAGGAACTAGAGTGTCAACAAAAGTGGCCTGGATAGCATTAGAGGTGCCTGACTCATGTTGATTACGGGGAGTACGAAACGCACCATTGCCCAGGACACGCTCATGAGCGTGTCCTGGTGTTCTTGTTCATCACGGTGCCCAATTGGGCCAGGGGTCTTTGCAGCAACAGTGGAGATTGTACCCTCCAGAGAGATGATGCGTGTGCTTAGCCCCTCAATTTGAGTTTCAAGGCAGGAGACCTTGTTGGAAACGACATCCAGATTCTTCAGAATGCGTTCCGTAGTGACTCGCAGCTCATGACAGCTTGCGGAGTTCTCCGTCGCCGCTGCCTGTGCCGCCTGTGCAGCTTCTGCAGTCTTGGTCATGGTGGTGACCAGGGAACGCAGTTGCGTATCCAACTGGGCAACCGTCATGGTTGTTGCGTTCACCTGCTGCTCCACCAGCGCCATCCGTACCGTCAGGGTTGGGCCACCACGCGCCGTGATGACCGGCCGCCAAACACCAAGGTCGACCGCCGCCGGGACCGACGAGTACTAGGGGCATCCCATTCCTCTCCAAAATCGATCCAAATCGCCGCCTGAACCACGCAAATCTGACCGAGGGACAGGGATTTTACAACCTGCGCAAAGGGAGACGCAGGCAACCTTCACTCGTCGACAAATTCGTGGCCGAAGAAACCCATCGCCCGAGTCGCCGCCGTCGGTGCCGCCAATAAGGATGCAGCCACCAAACCGCCGCCGCCAGAAGTGAGGTAGGGAGGGATCTGGGCGGGGGATCCTCACCCAGCCTACTCACACCTCAAATCGCCGCCGAGCTGCACAAGTCATTGAAGAACTTGCAAAGCCTGAAGAAAATTTGGTGGTAATTTTTTTTCTGGGGATTTTAGATCCGAAGATCGGTGGCTCTAGATACCAATTGTAACGATCATCACCTAGTGGCAGCTCACCAAATAGGATTCAGACCCGAACTGGTACAATATTTGATAGAAGTTGAGAAGGGAGAGAAGCAACAGAGGAAAGTATCAGGTTCGCGACCTAGTTCATCTTCTAATAAAACCGTGTCTCCTCCCCTCCACTCATTACATAGGCATCAGCCTCACGCCGCTGGACACAGCCAGCCAAAGAACACTACATGGACTCCTCTTGTACTTTGTTCTCCTCCTCGGCCTGTTTGGTATTTGTCATGGTCCGGCCCATAGCTGTGACACAGAACACTAGAAATATAGTGCAATGAGATATTCATGATACATGCCATGTCCAACTTGGATATTTTCCATTTTTGTAACTCTTTGTATCTCCATTAATGTTGCTTCATATTCTAATTCAGTACTTTGCTATATTTTCTAAAAAAAAATCATTACTTCTCAGGTGTGATTTCGTCATACTTCCATGCCATCATTTCTTTTGCCGGAAATGCATGCGAACATATTGCAAAATTCATGTCAAGGAAGGAACTGTATTGAAGTTGACGTGTCCTGATACAAAATGTGGAGGTGTTGTTTCTCCTGATATATTGAAAACGCTGCTGGGGGAGGATGAGTTTGAACGTTGGGAAAAATTGCTTCTTCAGAAAACTCTTGATGCCATGAATGATTTAGTTTATTGTCCAAGGTGCGAAACGGCCTGTTTGGAGGATGAAAGGAACGATGCAGTGTGTCCAAGTTGTATGTTCAGCTTCTGCACACTTTGTACATCTCACCGTCATGTGGGGAAAGAATGTATGACTGCAGAGGAAAGAATTCGTATGTTGGAGGTAGGAGGACTTTTACTCACGTATATTTAGCTTATCTTGGATATGGTTGAATTGTGGGGCTGTTTTCAGTACTAATATATATCCACTAGCAAACTGAGCAAACGAGAAATCTAGAGAAGTGACACTATTTTTTGATCCAGCGGGACAGCAGCAGAATCGTGATGGCAATAGTGAATTACCTGAAGGTGCATATAAATGTATAAAGACGGTTAATAATATTTAACACGTCACTCGATAATGTTATAGAATGTTGCTATCAGGTTATTTGTATCATGGTCTCATGATCCTCTGGCCCAGGTTGAACAGATCATGTCCTGCAGTCCCTGATTGGCCGAGTGTGAACCCTCGTCCAACAGGGGATGTTTATATCCAATAAGGAATCCAAACACATTAATAACATTTACTTGCTATAACAGTAAGAGGGTCACCTGATGTTCTAACTGCATTTATCTTGAATTCTTGATGGATATCTATGCAGCCAAATGGCAGCATTGTTGTTTATTGTTGTATACATTGAATACCAATTCACTATAAGTTGCCTTTATGTGGTTCACTGCACTTTATGGCAGGTGTTTTATAGCCAATTTTGGTAAAATTGAGGCCAAAATGTATTATTTCTGGAGAAAATATTATACATATCCGTGTCATTTTGATCTGGTATGTCTTTATTTCTATGTGTTTTAAAGGATCGATGTGAATACTAACTTTTGTTTGGTGTAGGAACGGCTAAAATCTAGGCAACTACGCAGTGATCAGAATGAGATAGATGAAGTACGCAACCTCCAGGCAATTATGAGGGATGCAAAACAGTGCCCACGATGCAAGATCGCTATATCTAAGATAGATGGATGCAATAAGATGACCTGTTCTAACTGTGGGCATTACTTCTGCTACCAATGTAACTTCGCAATTGTTGGATACGATCATTTCCAGTGAGTTCTCTTTCAGTGATTTTTTTTTTCCATTGTCATAGCTGTGCCTTGAAAAAAAATTCATGTTGTTGTGTTCAGACCGGGTGCATGTGATCTTTTTTCTCGTAAGGACATCGATCGTTGGGAAGCGCGAATGAATGCTGGGAGGGTTCAAGCTCCAGCTCCAGCTCCTGCCCCATTGCGTGAAGGACGATATCGTCACCCTTGTCCTACATGTCGCAAACCAATTCCAAAGGTAACGCGAACTTTTTTCTTTTCTTTCATAAAGATATCTTAGAAAAGCAACCATAATAGTTAATGAGAATGATGCGGTGGCCTACCTTTTGTTTTTTTAACTGACAGTTGTCTCTCTTTTGCATCGAAAAACTCAAACAAGTGCTGTTTTGTATACAACAATTCATGGTCAGTTCATTCTTTGTAAAGGAAAAATATTGCCATTAGGGCTTTTACTCTTTTGCTTGGTGCTTCTGCCTGCAGGTATGATGGAAATTTAGACTGCTTATTCCAAATTCAGTTACATATATAACTTCGACCACTCATGACTTTGGTACAATGCTAAAAGTAAATGAGTGGCTGATCTCCGAGCCGTAATTGCCTGTTGGCTTGAGCCTGCATGCATGCTCCTGAGTGCATTCTTAACTGCTTGAAGCTGTGGTTCTTCTTATTGTTTCTTTTCACATTGCACAGCGCAAACGCCTCATGATTTCTATTTACTTTGGTCGCAGATTGGGAACAATAATCACATCTCGTGTGGGTCATGTCACCAGCAGTTCTGTGCATTGTGCCGGAAGATTATCAATGGAACTTCACAACATTTTGGTCCCAGGGGATGCAAGCAACACACTGCAGATCCTGACTGACACTGCAATATGCGCTGGAGGCTGGGGTTATCCATTTTTCGGAAAAAAGAAGCCATATGCGTAGCAGCTCAACGCCAGTGCAATTTCCAAAGGTTCTGCTCATGATCTGCATATATCATGATACAGCCTCAGTGTTTCCTGCAAGGGAGATTTATTTTCAAGTCCCCTATTTGTATCGTAGTAAAGATCAACCAAGAAGTACTAATGAGGAATTATATAAAGAATGTCGATTTCTTGTTACTTGTCAGGTTTGCCATTGCTTTGTTTGCTTCTTTTCTCTTGTAATTTCTGCACATCGTAAGGTGTCATTGTTGGGCTACTCATCGCCACCGACGTACGCCCCGCTTGATCTGTGGTCGAGCGTTAGGGTCGAGGTGCTCTCCACCACGGCCTCTGTCGCCGGTCATCGCCTCTATTGGAGGTGGCCTCTATTGGAGGTGATTTCAGGGGATTTTATGACCTCTTGCAAACCTAAGATTGCACCTACAATAATTGGTGTGCCCAAAACACAATCACCTACAAATAATAATTCAAATATCTTTTGTTTTAACGCACCATCATTCTTTTGCATATAAAGAACACAAATTTAAGGTAGCTACAGCCTACAAAGACAATACTCTTAAAGGTAGTGGGCCAAATTCTCATATATGAATTAGAGATGACCATGTAATTTTTAGTACTACTCCCTTCATTTCATAATTTAGTGTATTCTACATTTTGTAAAGTAAAACTAAATATAGAAAATATTGCATGTACAACACCAAATTAGTACTCTTTTCATTTATTTTGTTGTTGTGGATGTTAGACTTTTTTTAAATATAATGATGGTCAAACTTTAATTTTCTTATTCAAAAAACAATCTCCAGGAAAAAGAAGGTTATTAGTTAGTTTGATTTTTTGATTTGGTTCTGCTCGTAGTTACCACCGATACTGGACGAACTAAGCACACGTTGTATTTCCTTTGACAATGGACTCAGTGATATTAAAAACTTAATGGAAAATCAGACCCTGGTTGCTCCTGCCCACGCTGTAGGGCGAGCAGATCAAACTCATGCTAAATTCCAGGAGGAAAATTTGTTGATTTTAGGGGAGTGGATAAATTAGTAATCTCTGAAATCCTATGTGTTGCGAGCAAAGATTTTTGCATAGTAAAAACAGATCCTAATTTGATCCCACAGTAATAAGTAATAATATTACGATGGATATTAATCAGGCGATGCAGTCTATGGAGATTTGCTTATGAGGGATATCCGATCTGCGAAAAGATTAGCATATTGAACTATTATTTTTGATTATATGGTTTGCCGATGTATTTATGTGTGTATATATCCGATTAATTATTTTCCGCCCCCAAATCCATGATATTATATACCTGTCTCCGAATACACAACCGGTCATTATCCGCTCCACTCCAAATCCGACGAAAAAAATGGTATAGAATATGGTAAAGGCAAAATCTAGTGAATCCACATGACGAGAGACCTAGGCCATGTGCCACCCTGGCCTTCCAGGCCATCTCCATGACATTTGCCTGTCATTTATAGATAATGTGGTAAAACTCCATGGCGTTCCTCCTTCAGTAGTGGCCAACGCATTGATACATCTGATGAGAGAATAGGACACATGAGCCAAATGGTTCATCTTGTGCGTAAAATGCTAGCCAAATATTACTTTAGATGTATCAATGCTGACCATGCATGAGCTCAATGTTAGGGCATGTATAATGATTATATCATCGCGTTGTCATATAGGATAATTGCTGTGATGGAGTAGAGAGAAATGGAAAAAAAAAGTTTTAATTACTCTTAACTAAGAGATCATCTATTAGCACAATTTGCCTTACCACAAATTTAGAGATATCTGCTTATTGGTTATTAGAGATAAGATTAAAAAAATCCCCATTATACATCCTATTTTATTTATATATCTAGATTACGTGGCGAATCTAAGATAAAACATCTTATCAACCATTGTACATCCCCTTAAGACCATGAACTACCGGAAACACTAACTGCAATAAAGCACGTCTGCAACAATTATGACGAAAAACACAAAAACGCTCAAGCTACTCGTTGAATCTCTTTTCTCAGGATCTCTTGTCTCAGTTTTACCTTCCTACTAAACTTTGACATGTTAGGTACTGCTAAGCTTCTGCATTCATGCTCTGCAGCTAAGTCAGTGAAATCAGACTAGGTCAATACCAGTAAACAGAGCTGAAGCCCCATGCTTCTTATCTACACGATACAGGTTCGCTAGTGGTTGCTAAATAAGGTTATATTCACAAGAGATAGCTTAGCTAGGGCAACTCTAGTTGCTCGTCAGGCTACAAAATGTCAGCCCCTCTCAGAACCACGGGTGCCACGTCGGATCCATCATGCACAAGTTCCTCGAAGATAGTGCAGCTTCCACTAGATCTGTAACACTCCTCTTTGGACAGACTGCGGCGGTTCTGTTGTGTTCTCCTGAAATGCCAAGAGAATCATTAGAATTGCACAACTTAAATGTTCTGTTCAGATCAGGCCCAAAGGCACTAGTATGTAAATACAGATCCAAATTATTATTAATCCTCCTAACAGGTCTTATTGCTTTTTGCCCAAAGACTAACCTTTTTGGTTCAGGGAGACCAAGAATTTCTAACTTGATGTCGGGACACTCCAAGCCATTACTTTTTAAATATTGCAGAACAGATTCTTTTAATTCTTCATGAATCCTGAAAAAAAGACATTTAAGAAAACAATCACACAACTAAGCAGATAGTGTCACAGAACTACATATTTAACCCAATTGTATTAGGGAACTACATTATTTAAAGTCTAAAGCCACTCTGCAACGGAATAAGGTAATATATCATGGATAACATATGAAGCTTACAAGTACTTGGAAGCTTATTTTCTGATTGCAAAAGGCTAATTTACCTGGGATGGTTGTCTTGAATCTTCAATGCCAATCTTTCGTTGTGCTTATAAATAAATTCATATGGAACAACAAAAAATGGTTTGTGTATTTTGAATGCTTCCAACATGCCCTTGAAGTAGTCTACACCGTGATGTCTGAAACAAGTGAGAAATGACAAAAATTCCCCATCACATGCAATCTTCGCCTCAATTGTTTCAGTTCCTTCAGAGTTCAACTGTTTAATATTCGGTCTCATTAGTACGAAAACGTCAAAAAAAAAAACAGTACTTTACAAGTACCATGCACAAAAATAATACAAGTGCAGGAATTTACATCTTTTATTTCTTCAATTGACGCAATAGGAGAATCCCCATCAAGATTTGGCAACATTGCATCAACTATTTGACTAGCAGAATCCCTGCATCAGGATAAATACAACGATAAGCTCTCTTGAAGGATAGTTAACTTTACTACTAGATTGCAATGCAACCAAACATACATCGCGAGAGTTTGCATGTTAGCTCCTGAAGAATTAGGAAAACAACCCGCAGTCCAAGAAGTTTATACGTTTACAGTTTAGCCCATCTACCCGATTGACCAATCTACACCGACCCCCTCCCTCCTCTGCTTATCTCCTGCAGCAAGATGGACAGAGATGGACCTCGTGGGGTGGAGCGACCAGAGGAACGCCACCCCGCTGTCCTGGGCAGCAACTAGGGCCTGTGCAGGAGCCAGGAGCCGGTGGGAGCGGGGCTCCGCTCGGCGGCAGCGGGCGACGGCTGAAGGCAGTGATGCTGGCATAGGATGATAGGAATAACTACCCCTGCGTGCCACCATGGCTCCCAGCCTTCGACGTTAGAGGTAATCCACACGTGAGCCCTCCTCGACCTCACCTGCTCCGTCGTGTCCCCCCACCCTGCCTTGCGCTACTCCGCCATATGCAAGGTTCCATGAGATTTCAGATGCAAGGAATGTGTTCGATAAAATTCCCAATAGAAGTCTGTAGAAACTATGATGTATGGGTATCAGAGATCTTTTAAGCAACTAGAGTGAAGTCGTAACGCTGTTCTCAGATATGGTGGGCAGTGGAGTGCGAGTTAACAGCTTAAGTTTTGTTTGCCTGTTGAAATCTTGCGGCCAGTATCCAGCCGCCACGTATGTCCACTGCTTCGAGACATTGCCATGAATTTGTAGCTCATGGCACCATGCCCGTCACTGTTATTCAGCGGCCAACGTCTACTTCGACCCCTATTAGCAGGCCCCAGCCTTGGCTCATCGCATTGTCCGAAGTGGACCGTGCACCGAGACTATACTGTCTACCTCGACCAGTTGCCGAACGACACATCTGTGTGTTATGTGTACCATATCAACGCACTTTGTGTGATGGTAAACTGTAGGCTCCTCAGTTACTCGTGAATCGGTAAATCCGCACAAACGTCAAGATTCAGCTTGGAGAATTATCCTATCCGCTTGATGCTTTGCGGTAGCCTGTACTATCTGCATTGTTGGTTCTGACATCCAGAGTGATAAGTGGTTAAGTGTGCTGCCGGATGCAAAAGTAAGGTTCAGTTCTTTGGCCATTTTGTACTTCCTGTAAACGCCACTGAATTTTGATTTGCTATTCAATGTTCACTTACATTTTTTGGGGAATATTTATTCAGACTTTTATTTCACTATTTCATTCAATCAGCTATTGTTCTTGGTGTCAAACTAGATAGTGCAACTGATTTGGTGCAGGGAAAGAGTAACTTGCATCGTAAAATGTCTTGTAAAGTATGAACTAAAAATGTTGCATTTCCAGCATCCAACGAAGGTAAGCTTTTGATTTGTTGTAGCACATAATTTAATTTCTCCTTCAACGCTATATTTATCTGATTCGATGCAAGAATATTTTTTCTAAAAATATACTTATCTATGTTGGCATGCCCAGAACCTTGTGTATCTATATATTACCAATTGATTAAGTTTCACAAATGTGCTAAAATATGAGTAGGTCTTGGATGCAAAAACATTTTCCTAAAACATATGGCTCTAATTAATCTTTATGGATTTACACATAGGAAATGTTGGCGCAGTACCAACGCACGGGCTATGTGCTAGTGGTCTGTAAAACAGAAAGTAACTGCTATAAAAGAACAGAAAAAATTGCTGGATAAAGAACTTTTTGCACATACCCTTTCAAGGTTTCAGATCCAGAAGGGAGGTCAACTGACGCACTAGGAGAATCCCCATCATGATTTGGCAACCTTTCATCAACTGTTCGACTAGAAGAATCCCTTCATCATGATAAATACAACGGTAAGCTCTTTTCAAGGATGTAAAACAGAAACTAGCGGCTATAACGAGAACATAAAAAATTGCGAGATAAAGAACTTGTTTGCACATACCCTATCAAAGATCCAGAAGGGAGATCTTCAACAACATATTTAGCACCGCCTTCACTCTGATTTTCTACAGGGGCAGATTCAGTCTCATTATCTTTACTTGTGGCGTTTGCATTTGTCCCTTTTTGCTTCTTCCGGGCTTTTTTCTTTTGCGATTTCGATTTCAGACCAGATTGGATCCATTCTTCAGCTTTTGCAGACATTTCATGGCCATTGACCAGGGTGTAATTATTCTTGAGATATAGGCAGTCTTCAGGAACAGCTCCATCAAACAACCTCCATTGAACATCAGGAAACTTATTCCGAACCATCAGATCCGTTTCAAGAATGAAAAGCCTATTCAAATGCCTATAGACAACGTTGAATCTGCTGTAACAGAATACGATAGCATATTCATGCTCTTCTATCTCATGAAATAAAGACTTGAAGCCATATTCTGTTAATTGATGATTTTTCACAGCCTGCAACAAGTCTTGAACCAGTCGCACATTTTCTTGTTTACCTTCCTTTTCTTGAATGCAGGCAAAGAATTCCAAGAGACTGGCACTATTGAAGGACTTGACAGACTTATAAATGTCGGCATCAGGGTCCAAAAGCCAGGCGTGCAACAAATTCATCCCTAGATAACCAAATAAATAGCGTGCATCGCAACCAGAAAAATGGCATGGACCCAGGAGAGTTGGGCTGACAGAAAACTGTGTTTCATGATTATCAATGACATTAATAAGAGCTTCTTGTCTAGCATCATGATCGACCGGCTTATTGGAGAAGATGTGCTTTAAGGCTAGTTTAATAACACCTTGGACAACTCTTTCATTAAGTTGGCGTAACTCACTGAATAGTGGGCCGCCATTGACAGCAAGCATATTGTAAATAGCAACCAATGCTGATGATCCACTCCGACCCATGCCCATGATGTAGCTTTCAGTTTTTCCCATCCGAAATTCCACTAACTTGTATACATCATCAACGGCAGGAAAACCCCTGAGCTGAAAAAAAGGGGATGTGTTAGAACAATGCGGATTCAGAAAATTACAATTAAAAACATATTCAGTACTAACTACGGGAATTCAGAAAATATCATTCATGTCCAAATGTACGTCTGTATATGCACAAACATACTAAAAAAATATGATACCATCATACAACTAACAATGTGTCGACTAACAATATGATACAACCAACAATCTATCTACATTGGCTAAACTCGCCCAAGCTCACGAGTTACTTGCTTAACTCGTAAAAAATGACAGCGAGCAAGATAAATGAATGTATGATGCAATTATCCTGATTATTTGGACATGAATGATGACAAGGATCTGATTTTACACAGCAACCAATAACAATATGATAGCACAAAAATATAGTCAACAACTCGACATACCAGAACAATCAATAATCATATCACAACAATAATATATTGGTTGATCACATAGACAAGGCAAAACCAATATTCAGGATATTTGCACAGACAAGACATTTAAGATAAGTGGATAATGAATCAGGTCTTTTGACATAAGTATCTTTTATCGAAAGTTAAGTGTAACAAAGAGATTTTCAACTAACTAGCGAGAGTATCCAATATCTAATCAAGTTTTGCATTAACATATATTCATATATCCATGCTACACATTTTATTTTTATTCTACATAACACAACAATAAGAATACCTTGGCAACACAACTACATGTACTATAATGCAGACCCCCAATACTTTTCATGCGTGGGACCATGTGTGCGTAAGGAAAGAAAGAGCTTATGGAATCTTACATTGCCAACATATACAGAGCGAGAATCCACTTGCTCCTTTGCCTCAGCGGTAGATGCATTGGCATCTCCTCCTACAAAAGATAATGAGCAACCGCATAAGAGAAGTGATTGTGGGTACAGAGTCCTAGATGATGCAAGAAAACACTAACAACAAACAATTCACACTTGTGTTAGAGAACTTGTTGTAAGCACTAACCGACCCATCACAAGTAAAAATGCACTAAAGTTTAAATCAAAGGCTCATCCAGAGAGAGAGAGAGAGAGAGATTAGACAAGTACTAGCATATGCATAACCACGAGAAATCATGTACAACCCTGCTCCCTCATTTTGAAGACAAAAATAGCATTTGTCCCACATCCAATAAATTACCATAATGTCCCAATAATACATTCATGCTAAAACAAATAAAACACAAGCAACACAAGTATGCAGTTACTCAAGCTACAGAAGCAATACACAAAAATATTCTTGAAGTGCATTTCCTGGGCATAAAAGGAAAAGGCATACAAAAATAAGCCTAAAGGAATCAGATATGTAGAGTCCAGGTCAGGACTAGATGCCGGCAACAAATTTACCTATGCAGAATTGGACTTACAAGATAGCTAACACATGATCGCAAACTCTTGGCATTTGCACTGTATGCAAAAGACACAATTCACCTAACTTGCTACAAACTACAGAACAGGTCAGCAAGTAAAGGAACATGCCAGCTAAGCAGAACTTTGCAAGTTCACGATTACTGAGTAATCATAACAAGATAAAGAAACTGGTCAAAATTAGGGGGATCAATCTTATAAGTTGGTAACTTGATCAAATAGCCTGGTGGCCAACTCTAAGCAAGAGATCATCATAATGTATAGCCAAAATAGATTCAAAGCGCCTAAACCTTGAGTAAATCGCACGCAACAAGAACAACTGCGCAAGCATAAATATAAAGTTAGGTTGATAGTTAACGCGTCTAGAAAAGACAACCTTGCATCTCCTTGGCGAACTTGGCTTGCATCTCGCGGAGGGTGGCGGCCTCCTCGTCCATCTCCTTAAGCCTAGCCTTCATCTCGGCGAGCTCCTGCAGGTGCGAGAAAGCACAGGATCAGAAATCCAGAACTAACTAGGGCTAGGGTTTAGCGCGGGGACAAGGACCCAGGGGGCGGGGTTAGGGGAGACCTTCGCCGGGTCGTCTCCCCCAGCGGTCATGTCGACGTCGCCACCTTCCATGTCGCCGTCCATGGGGATCTCCTGGCCGCTACACCTCGTGCTCCTCCTCGTCCATGGACGGTGGGGAGATGTGCGGCGGACGGCGGAGCGGACGGCCAGGGGCGAGCGGACGGCGGAGCGGACCGTGGGGAGATGGGCGGCGGACGGCGGAGCGGCCAGGAGCGAGCGGACGGCGGAGCGGCCAGGTTCGAGCGAAGCGTCACGGAAAAGAACCTGCGCCCTGTTTCCGTACGTGAGTAGAGGTAATAGGCAGGGGGGAGCCTTCTAGAGTTTTCGCGTCGCGTAATCGCAGATCGCCTCGTGTTAGCACTGCCAATAAACAAATTGTCTAGAAGAGTGTTCTTGTGTTGTGTGGTAGGTCTGTGTTGGATGCAATAAATTTGTGTTGTACTAGTAGAAATACTAGCACAATGTCTACGGGCAAACATTGGTTCTCATTGTTGATTATTAAATGAAAGAAATAGACGATTCAACCATTATGTATAATGTTAATGAAACTTGTAAGAGTGAGTGAAAATTACGTCACGACGCACTGAGCAAGGGAGATGGGTTGCTCGGTTGGCTAGGTCGAGTGAAATATCCATGATGTTCGCCATTTCAGGCTGGTGCGCGGTTGGCTAGGTCAAGAAACTGGGTTGCGGAGTGTCCGACAAAATCAGAAGTGACTACCATATTTGGACAAACAAAAGCCACTTCTGAACTTGAGTCAGAGTGTTAATCTTAATTCACCATCATTAGGGAACACCTACTACTTGAGATCTTAAAAGTATGAGCTCTCCTCGAGGAGTAGGGCTCGTTGTTGTACTGCTTCTTGCCACCCTTGCCCACGGCAAGCGTGAGCTCCAGCTTCGCCTCGTAGTCGCTGGTCACCTCCAGGCACAGCTGCGCAGCGTACTCCACGGCGGCCTGATGTACGTAGGAGCACATGTACAGCATGCTCGCTGGTTGTCACTACAAGAAATATGGAGACTGGTGACCCTCCATTTTTGTCACTAGAAGGTCACAAATTTTCCTTCATGATCCCTTTGTGACCAAAAACCGATGGTCACATACTGAGCGACTAAAACGATCGATCATGATCTTATTTGTGAAATGGTCATGACCGTTTATGACGAAATTAGAGGGCCATATTTCTATGACTAATTTTTTTGGTCATTGGGTGTCTGAACAGTCCACATCAGATCCTACGTGGCCAATCCTACGTGGCAAAATTATGACCAAATTAGAAGGTCATATATCAAAATCAGCCCAGTCCATACTGCTCATCCTCACGGGCTAAGCCAATTAATGTGACCCATTTATGTTATCTTTTCTCAACTTTCTAGTCAAATTAACAGGCCGAGATCAACATTTCATCCATTTTTTATGGGCCTTGGCCCTTCAACAATCCATTTTCATTTTAGCCTTTTTCTGTCAATTTTTTTTTAATTTCCATATTTCGGTCTATTGGTTGGGTCGTGGCCTTCTTACAGCCCAATAAATTTTTCCAGCTAATATATGTTTAAACCGAAGGCCTCTTTAGCCCAAATTCATATCAGAACAGGAATTCAAATCACATAACATCACAAATCCCAAGTCGATTTCAACTCATCATCACATCACAAAACACATCATCAATAAATTATCATCTTATATTTACATAGCATCATCTCCCAACTTTAGATTAACACATAAAAACAGAAAATTCAGATATAAAACACAAATAACAGCACAATGAAGGAGACACCGGTAGATGAACAGAAATATCCCAGGTCTCTATTGTCTTCCTCGTCCAACTTTTGAAAACCACATCACCTGGCAGTGGACGTATCATGCCTGCCAAGAGAGAAACAATTGAGAGCACAAGTTAGAATGAAAGGAATGATCGAGCAAATAGGTCGGCAAAACATACTCTAGTACACAGCAAATAAAATTGAGTATTAATACGAGTGCATTCACCACAATTATTCAAATAGACACTAGCAAAACACATCCTAGAACCACAGAACCCTTGGGACATTGGTAAACAACGAGCAAGATAATCTCTCTAAACCAGGTATATAAAGAATGGTGAACATGTATAAGGATAACGAGCCAAGCGCAAGGTTTGTTGTATCATCAGAAGTAATAACAATATTCTGTAGAACTCAGAACTAAACTAAAATTGTTTCAAAATAGTTATCAATTCAGTGTAAGATCCTAGAAGCATTTCATTCCATATATATGTAATGCTGCAATTTAAATCCAAACTATGCACTGGTACATCATGATTCAGTTGAGCTACTAAATTCATCATCACGGGAAAGGCAAGTATCATTATATCAACATGCTGAAGCAAAAAATACTTAACAAACAGTTCAGGCAGAAGCAATATATCAAGAGATAATCCATTAACACAGCACTATCTACAGATTGAGGAGACCATTCTGGTACCAATGATACACAGATGCAATTACTATATTCTAGTTTTACATAGAATGTTGAGTTAATACAGTGAAATAACCTTCAGAATGTTGAGTTAAATCACAGCTTCCAAAAAATCCATGTAGAAGTCCACCATGCTCTCCTGCAAGCATTCATAACCATGTATCATGCAACCAAAAGGGATAACTGGGAGATAAAGCAAATATGTCAAAGTTATTCATGTGATTTTCATACTTCCAAATTTCAAGATAAAGCATGTATACCGAGTCAACACTGCAAACTGATTTTCAAATCTTTAATCTATAAATATTGTTGCATTGACAGAGGCTTGAAACAGGAATATGTTGAGCTCAACTAACTTCCAAACATTATTGTGCTTGAAATTGTTGAGCTCTTCATGCATGGCTTCTAACCAATCCGGATCTTCAAGAGCTTCAAAGACTTTGTTCGGTTCCACCATGGAGATGTGAGCTTGATGATCACTAAAATTGGCCAATTGCCTCCGGGTGGACACCTTGCTTCTCAAGTCACCAATAACCATATCAAGAGTATGTTGACGATGTTCCATAGTTCTTGCAACTCTAGCTTGACGACGGGCTTCGATATCCTCATTGCATATTGTAGGTATCACTTGATCATCTTGATCATTTGAGTCCCCGTCTTGACCGGTAAGTTGACCTTCATCATCAATAGGCACGGCTTAAACATTTGAAGAAGATGATTGAGCAAGGTCTTGACCATGACTAGCATCATTAATAGGTGAGTTGGGCTCTTGCGTACCAACTTGATCAAGGGGTTGAGGGTCTTCAACTTGTTCTTAGGTTGGTGTAATAGGCTCTTCATTGGCATGATTTTCTTGTGTAGATGAGGGCTCCATTTGAGTAGAGCATTGTCCTTCTCGATCCGCCACAAGGGTTTCCTCAACGGGGCGGAAAAATCCCACACCCATTCTTCTTATGGCATCTTGAGGTATTTCATCATCTACATTAGAAACATGGAATTGCGCCACTTGGGAGCCATTATTTTCCTCGAACACCACACTACAAGATTCTATGATAGCCCGTGAGGCTTCGTCATAGATTCTATAAGTGTGGGATTCGGCACCGTAACCAACAAAAATACCCTCTAGTGATTTAGATTCAAATTTAGTTAAGCGACAACCTTTGATCAAATAGAAACACGTAGAACCGAATATACAGAAGTAGGAGATGTTAGGCTTGTTGCCGGTGAGGATCTCATATGGAGTCTTGTTCAAAACTTTGCGGAAGTAAAGCCGGTTGGATGAATGGCATGCCGTGGATATAGCCTCGGCCCAAAAGGTCAACGGAGACTTAAACTCCGCCAACATGGACCTCGCCATATCCATAAGGGTCCGGTTCTTCCTCTCGGCTACACCATTTTGTTGAGGGGTATAGGTTGCGGAATATTGATGACGAATACCCTCTTCACTAAGAAAATCATTGAGTGTGTAGTTATTAAACTCGGAGCCATTGTCACTTCTAATTGCCAATATGGGGACATTGTGTTGACGTTGCATTTCATTGGAGAAGTCAATGAAGGTTTGTTAGGTCTCACTCTTCAACTTGAAGAAATAAACCCAAGTGAATCTTGAATAGTCATCAACAATCACCAAGCAATACTTCTTCCCACCAAGACTAGCTTCGGGAATGGCACCAAAAAGATCCACATGGAGGAGTTCCAAGATCCTCTTGGATGAAATAATAGTCTTGCTAGGATGGGGAGAATCATGCATCTTTCCTTCAACACATGCCGTACAAACACGATCTTTGACAAAAGAGACATTTTCTTTTGGTCCAAGAATGTGGCCACCCTTCTGAAGACTTTGCAAAGTTCTCATGTTGACATGGGCCAGGCGGCGATGCCACAACCAACCCACGTCGGCATTTCCGAATAAGCACATCGCATTTGAAGTGGTTTTCCCCAAAAAGTCCACCATAAACAAATCATGTTCGACGTACCCAATGAAAGCGACCTTTACAGTCTTGCTCCACATGAGTACCACAATATCAATATCAATAAGACGGCAAAGCCCATCTTAGTAAGTGCACGAACTGAAAGTAAATTATAACCAAGGGTTTTAACAAGCATGACATTCACTAGGGTGATATCCCTAGCGACTACCACCTTGCCAAAACCCGATACCTCGGATTTTGATCGATCTCCATAAGTGATGGTTGCATGGTTTAGATTTGGTCTCATCTCCATCATTATCTCATTGGTTCCGGTCATATGACTTGTGCATCCACTATCAAGCACCCCTTTTAACCCACCGGAAGCATAGTCCTACAAAAAATCATTGCTTTGATTTAGGTACCCATTTTCGAATGGGTCATCTTTTGTTAGCAACAAGGGTCTTAGAGCAACTCCAGCCGTTGCCCCCCCCCCCCAGGGTATCCGGCGAAGGCTTTTTAGCCCGTTCGCCGGCGCCCCCAAGCCTTGGGGAGGCCTCGGTTCCCACCCGCCCCCCAGCTTTCGGCCCCCCAAGGCACTTGTTTTTGAATCGAACTCGATCGGAGGGTGGAACAGAGGGCCACGGTATGGCATGGCCGGCGAGCCCCCGGTGCCGGCGCTGAGTGCGGAAGGGCCGCGGAACGCTATGTTGGGGTTGAATCCGCCGTGCGAGTCGCCGTCTCCGTAGTCCAGCATGTCCCCCCTCCAGTGGGGTGTGGCTGGCGATGCCGGCGAGAAGGCGGTGGGCGACGGTGAGAAGGACGACGGTGACGGTGACGCCACGCTTGCTTGGCTTCCTCCTTGGCTTCCTTGGGTTCCCCAAGCGCCGGGCGGCAAATAGAGGCCGTGCGCCGCATACAGTGGCAACGGCGCAGGAAAGCACGGTTTCCAGGCCGCCACCGCCGCCACTCGTCGTGTCTCCTTGGCCTCATCCGCCTCCTTGGCCTTCTTCCTCGCGTCCCTTGCCTTGCAGTCGGCGGTGACCGTCTTCCTTCGCTCGACTTCGTTCTCCCACTCGCTGTTGCTCAAGCCGTCCGGACGCCCCCTCCCCCTCCCCCTACCCCTCCCGGAGGTCGCCCCCGCCATCTTCGCTGGTGGTTCTTCACCGGCGGCTCGTGGGTTGTTGAATTTCTTGGGCACCATGGGAGGTGATTTCCGCGGGAAAATGGCGGGAGCTACGGCGGGAAGCGATATGGAGGTGATATGGAGAAGGAGAAATGGCGGGAAGCGAAACAAAAACGGCGGAAATAACAATTGTCTCGCCGACAGGGCTGGCCCGCGCAGCTTTTCCCTTGTGCCGGCGCCCCCAGGCCGAACCCAGCGCGCTGGGTTCGGCCTGGGTACGCCGTATAAATTTTGGGCCAAATCCGGAGAAAAAGAGACCCTGGGGGCGCGACTGGGAGAAAAATCGCCCGCCGACGTCCAAAAAGCGGTCCTGGAGGGCCTCGTGGGGGACGGCTGGAGTTGCTCTTAGAAACCCAAATAAGAATGAGCAATAGAAACATTTCTAGGACCAACAAATTTATTAGCATAGACATCCCCATAGTAATCAATATATAAAATATAGTGGGGGTTAGTTTTTCCCGCAAAGTCATCACTAGTGGTTTTGCCCCTTGTGGCATCACCACTAGCAATGTTGACCTTCTTTGCTTGAGGAGCCCTTGCATCCTTCATGAAGTTCTCCTTCTTTTCTTCCTCAACAAAACCAACACCAACTCTCCCCTTTTGTGAAGTAACAAAAGGTCTCTTACCTAGGGAGATGGCCTTAGCAAGATTGATCTTCAACCTAGCATTTTCCTCAATAATATCTGCATGATCACAAGGAATAGAAGTGGAGGAACTAGGCACATCAATTTTAGACGGTTGAGCTTGAAGTTGTTCATACGACTTGGTGATGGTAGAGTGTTCACTCTCCAAAGCCTTGTGAGTCTTGAAAAGTTTCTCTAGCTCCTCGGTTAGTCTAGAATGACCAACACCAAGCTCGACCTTTTTCTTTTTACATGCTTTGTATTTTGCAATTGCATGGTCCCGTTATTTAATGAGTTTAGCAATGATTAAATCATTTGATTCCTCAATATTCTCAAGTTTCTCCTCAAGAGAAACCCTAAGTTCATGCTCCTCCTCAAGAGTAACATTCAAGGAGGCAATTTCCATAGCATCCTCTCTTTCAATTTTACCTTTGACCTCAAGCATCTCTTGAGCTTCACCATATTGGCTCATGAGAGCCTCAAAGTGCTTCTTTGTTTCACCTTGCAAGTTAGTTATGAAATGATCCAAGGCAACAATTTCCTCTTTTACTTTAAGACTAGTAGCATCATTCATAGTCTTAGGAGAGGGAGAGGGATAGGATGATACCTTGGTGGCATTAGCCATGAGACATCTTGCGGAGGAGTTGGTGACATTTTCATTCGGGGATTCAAAGAGGGAAGGAGACGATGAAGATGCAATGGCAATGGCGGCCACTTCATTTGTGGTTTCTTCTTCTTCTCCAGATGAGTACTCCTCTTGAGAAAGCAACACAATTCTTGGAGGCATCTTGTTGGAGGTGTTCTTTTTGAAGAACGATTTCTTGTGAGGAAGCTTTGACTTATCCTTGGGAACAAGCTTGCCCCCATGCTCTTCTCCCTTCTCAAACGGGCACTCGACAACAAAGTGATATTGATTTTGGCAATTATATCATGAGCGAACCCTTTGGCCACCCTCCTTCCTACCACTTGATTGGTTGACTAGCTCCTTTGCTTTGGACGGGCTCTTCCAAAAGACTCTTGAAGTAAGGGCCACATAATCCTTGAGAGTATCTTCAAGATCTTGTGGATGCCAATGTGACATGTCTTCTTGAACCTCAACTTCTTAATCTTTCTCCACAACCTTGGCCTTCAAAGAAAGAGATGTACCTTTGTGCATTCCAATAGCACGGGCACGAGCATCTTCGGCGTTCTTGGCGGACCTTGAATGCCGCCATTTCTTGCATAATCTCACTGGATGACATGAGGTGGTACTTGTGTCTTCCTTGGAGGATCTTCAAGTCGGTGGGCCCAAAAGTCATGAGAGCACTCACATACTTTCTCTTGATCCAAGTGTTATCCACATAGGTGGCACCAAGCTCTCTAAATTGACCGGCAAGGGTCTTGAGTCTTCGGAATATGTCTTCATTGTCTTCACCTTCCAACATGAAAAATCCCTCGACTTGGTTGCTCACAACATCATATCTATTCCTCTTCATGCTCTCATTTCCAACGAACTCGTTGGTTAGAGCATCCCAACCTTTTTTGGCGGTGGTGAGGTGTTTGATGTGGGACATGTTGTCTTCCCCCACGGCAGTTTGGATCATGTGAAGAGCCAAGGCATTGAGTTGGCTATCCACAACTTCTCTTCTTGTCAAGTTGCATGGGTCCACGACCTTGAACCCAACCTCAATGATTCTCCATAGCTCGATCGAGGAACTGTTCACATGAGACTTCATAGAGAATTGCCAATTAGAAAAACGAGATGTAATAAGATTAGGTGGATCACCCCTATTGTTTATATGAGGATGAGGTATAGGTGGGTCGGGGGAGTACAAATGGGGAACCGCATTGTACCCCTCCTTCCCATCACCAATTTTAGGTGGGGAATCTTTAGGAATTACTTCACCCTCCCTACTTTGTGCGGCGGAAGCGTTAACCTCAAGTGGTTGAGATGCGGAGTGTCGGGGGATGATCCCCCGATATGCCAAAGTCCATGACTCGACAAGATCTAGCAGCTGGTTGGCCACGTCCGGCTGGCCCTCCTGCCGGCTGGCCTAATCCGGCTGGCCAACCTGTCCGGCTGCCCGAAGACGTGAAGACCTGGCCGGCTGGGCATCTGCCTGGTCGGCTGGCCGCCTTGAATCCCTGTCCGGCTGGCCGCTTGCCAGCCAGACACGAAGGACCCGACAACGACGACGCCCGGTATAGTTGCCGCACGACGCCGACCACACCGACAAGACATAAAGGAGAAGGCCATACCGAAGACCCCGCCAACCCGGAACCGGTGGAGGCGGAGCCGGCAGGATAGGAAGCGCGCCACCCGGCTCCTCACATCCCCGACAGCGGCGCCCCCATACCATGCGGCGTCCACTGTGCTTGATGGAAGAACACTATGGGAGGGAAGAAGACTGTAGCTGGACCCGCTGGGTCCGGGTCGGGCAGCCGGTCCCCCGAATAGTGTTAGTTAGGCATGTGGGCTACCCCTTGTCCCCTGGGCTTCCCTTTATAAGGAGCACCAAGGCTGCCCTCATTCCTCATGTTTGGATGCCTCGGAGGAGCTCCCGGGTAGCCGGCTGCTCCCCTCCCAAAGCCGGACTGGCTCTCGGGCAGCCGGCCGAGTTCACTCCCCCTCATATACAGCTCAAGGAGCAGACATGTAACACCATATAATCCACCATATACACCAGATCAAGCAGGAGTAGGAGTGTTACCTCACCATGAGGGCTCCGAACCTGGGTACATCGTGTGTCAGTTTGCACGCTAGTGCCCAATCCCGCCTGCAGATGCCACTGGCTGTGCAAACTGCTCCCACACCTCACAAGCCTACACTTAGGCATATGTCCATACCACGACACAGAGGGCTTACTATCATTTAAAAGTTGCGTCATAATTTAACGCAATTCCTTCAACTGAGAATCCACGGATGAAGTCAAGGTTGTTTCCAACTACTTAAGATCATCCATGGAGATCGGAGTAGTATCGCCACCCGAAGATCCATCCCCATCACCCATACTCTCTTAGGCGGTGAAGCCTAAATAATGAGCCAAGGCTCTGATACCAATTGAAAGGATCGTATGGGCACCTAGAGGGGGGGGGGTGAATAGGTGCTACACCAAATTTTAATTCTTTTTCAATTTAGGCTTGACACAAAAGGTAAATTCTCTAGATATGCAACTACGGTGAATTCACCTATATGACAAGCAAGCAACTAACACTAGGCAATTATCACAATACAAGTAGAAGCACGCGGAGACAAGGATGTATTCCCGAGTTCCTCCTTGTTAAGGGAGTACGTCTCGTTGGAGGGGTGTGAGCTCGCCACAACAGGCCTACTCAACGCCATAAAGGCCTCACCTTATTCTCCGATGAACCTCGCCACAAAGGCTCGGTTCACCTTCCACTATCGGAATCCTTTAAGGCGGAATCCGGAGCCTTTACAATGTTCTTGGGGCACACACCCACAATTTAATCGGGGGCTCCCAAATCAACACAACAATTGAAACAATAACAATCGAAGTGAGTACAACAATACACCTAGGTTTTCCCAATGGAAACCCTAGGCGCGAATCCCTCAAGTAAATGAGGGGGGGGGGGAATGGAAAACCCTTTGGTGAGCTTGTAGATCGGGGCCTTCTCCTTCAATCCTCCAAGTTTGAGCAAGTTTGAGTGGAGGGATTGGGAGATCTCGTCGATTTGAGCTTTTGAATTAATGGAGGAGAGAGAGTGTTCAAAAGTTGGCTGGCTCGAGGTGGGCGGAGGGGTATTTATACCCCTCCATGAAATCTGACCGTTATCCTGCGGCGGGCCAGATATTTCTGGACACTTAACTCCGGAACTTCCGGTGATAAGGCCGGAACTTCCGAGACTCTGGATATCTCCGGGAGAATCTCCGGGCCAAACTTCCGGACCCCCTACCGCGAGGGGTGCCGGGAAGGACTTAGCCATTTTCGGCCCAAAATTTTCTCAGGACCGGAACTTCCGGACCGCCGAAAATTTCTGGTCGAAAGTTCCAGGACCCCTCCCGCGAGGGTTCCCGAAAATGACTTAGTCATTTTCTTGCACGGATTTTTCTTAGGTCCGGAACTTCCGGCCATCTGGCCGGAACTTCCGGACCATCGGAAATATCCGGGTGAACTTCCGGACCAAAGTTCCGGGACCCCTACCGCGGGGTACCCCGAAAATGACTTAGCCCCATTTCCCTTAGGCCGGAACTTCTGGGCCTATTTGGCCGAAAAGCTCGGTGACTTCGTTGCACACCTCCGTCTTCGATCTTTTCACCGACTTGGTCTGATCATCATATGGACCTGAAATTCAACAACCTAAAAGACATGATTATCCCACAAAGTGTGTTGTCATTAAATCACCAAAACTAAGAGATGTTCTTTCATTGGTTCCCCTTTCCCAGAGCTCTCTCTTATGGGCTTTGTGGCATGGCTCCCATGCCTGCCCCCGCGGAGTTCATCGAGGTTCCCATCTCTTACGACAACTAAGGAAAACATCTTGGGTGCTCAACCCGATTAGTTCTAGTGGATTCGGGAGCAACACTGGCGGACATGTTGACCTCTGTCAGCCATCCTCTTTGCTCGGAGTAGTTCAACGCCTTCCTGCTCACAGATCTCGGTGACGATTATGAGGGCTTAATATCCACGATATCATGTCGTGACTCCCCCATGCCGCTACGTGAGGTCTTCACCCACCTATTCTCCACTAAGCATCAAATTGATATGCGCCATAGGGAGCTCCCGAAACCAAGCACCGAATGACGACTTCCTTGGTGCCAAGACCGGTTGGTGCAAGGTCTCCTATCGCCCCACGGACACCCACTCTAACGACAACCACCGGTAATGGATGCCAAAGAATCCATCATATGGCAACCAAGGCGGTGCATAGGGGTATGGTGGCAACTCCGACTCCTCAATTTTGCTCAGGTGGCTCTCGGGGCAAGACTTGCCCTATCTACCAGCTCTGCGACATCTTCGGCCAAATCGCATCCCAAGTGGCATGACTCACAAGATTGTTGACTTCGCCATTAATCCCCGGCCTGAGGCACTCAACACCAACCCGCATATGGAATATTCTATGTTGTCCTACTCGATCCCCATTGCGTGGTACACAGCCTCTGGTTCCGGCACGGCTGAGGTGCACATGGGCAACGGGCAAGGTACCCTAATCTCACATGTTGGTCAATGGTGTATTTCCACATCCTATAGACACCTATATAAGAAAAATGACATTTTACCACAACTGTCTTTTGTAGCAGAAGGGCCTTTTTTCGTCCCAAAACGGTTTTTACAACGAAATATCAATCATGGTTCCACAAGCCTATACATCATGCGGTTGGAGGGATCCTACTTAGGGGTGTAAACGTATAGGATAATTTTTGCATCGAATCCTATTCCGAAACCGTTTTGAGGAATCCATATCTGGTTTGAAGGAATCCGGCAGATAAGGATATCCGATTCTGAAATTGACACTGGATGATGTATAGGATATGGTATGAAAAATAGCCCCGAATATGGATTATCCGAAAATTAAATAGGATTATCCGAATAATCCGATTTTGCGCCGAAACGTCTAATCACATAGAACATAGCCATTGAACCCCCACGACCTAACCCTCCCCCGGGTGGCGGCGCCGTGCCACTCCGGGAAGCTCCCCCTCCACCCTCCTCCGGTCTCCTCCAGCCTCTCTCGAGTGGCCTTTTACATGGGCCTGGGCCGTCCCACAAACGGGCTACCCGACTGGCCTTTCGAGTAACAGCTACCAGGTACCCGACAGGTGGGACCCGATATCCATATCCATGTCAGTCGCGACCCGGGGGGATTGGGGAGGCGCCCCTGATCTCACCCATGGTGGTGGTGCGTGGCGTCGGCGGTCGAAGGGTCAGATGGCGGCGGTGGCGCGTGGCCGGATCGCATCTACGCCACTCGACGGGGCGTATCACATGGGAGTCGGGGCGGCGGCCCCGGGCATGGCGGCGGAGACCTCTTCTCCGGAGGTTGACGACCGGCCTCGTTGTGATCTGGAGTGGTGGATCTTGGGATCCCACTCCAATCTGCTGGTGGTGGCCCTGTTGGTCTTCAAGTACCAAATCATCGATCTGCTACATGTGTTCCTCCATGATCGGGTTGCCGACGTGTTCCGGTCTTCACATCGGAGATCTCCTCGGATTGGCGCATGGCGTCACTGGATATCTATATTGTAATTGATCCGGTCGTGCTCGCTCTCATCTATGGCCAGAGATGCTTCATGAGGGCGAGGCGCGAAGCTTCGCTGTCTTGTCGTGGTCATGCGATATGTCTAATAGATTTCCATGATATTGACAGTAGTGAAGAAAGTCATGTTGGCTGTGATCGGAGGCTTGTGTTGGCGGAGAGGAGGTTCGGTTGCGTTGAAGACTCTAGGCATAGGTTTTCCTGCTCAGGTGTTGGGGACTTGCAGCAGCGGCCTTGGCAAGAGGGAGCGGCAACACAGGTGGACAGCGTTCTGGTGGTACTAAGTACCGAGCCGTGATGTTCAGGGTGAAATCTCAAGGTCTGGCCTTCATTGGTTGTACCTGGCAATGTCCTTGTTGAAAGCATTGTTTTGGAATCACGGTCTTTCTTCAGGGTGAAAGCCTAAGGTCTGGCCTTCATTGGTTGTACCTGGCAATGGTCTTGCTGAAGGCATTGTTTTGGAGAACTTTTTTGCGGTCCAGGTGTTGTACTTTGGTGATGGTTAGAGTGTTGCTGTTGCGAGTGTTCCATCACTCCGACGGGGTCTTTGTTTTTAATTTTCTCTCTTTTTTATTTTTTTCTTGGCTGTGTGCATCCTGGATGTCTTTCGACATCTTGTTGGTGCAGAGGCTGGATGTAATTGGTATCTCTGCGATATTAATATATTCCCTTTATAAAAAAAAGTTAGTAAGTTGTAAAGTTCGCCCATTAAACAACAACTCACTTACATATTGAACTATTATGTAAGTATTTATGGAGTACAACCGGTCATTACTGTAAAGTTCGCCCGTTAAACAATAACTCACTTACATATTGAACATAATCCGATTGTTACGTCTATGGAGTACAACCTTATATTTACTCCCTCTTGTCGGGTTAAAGTGTCGTAAGAATAAAATGTATCAAGTACAAATCATAAGTATAGCTTGTATCAAGTACAAATCATAAGTATAGGTCGCGACAGTTTTTCTGGATAGAGGGAGTAGTTAGTTACATCAGATAGGTAGCATAAGGAATATATGGAGTAGGAGTGTGGACCTAAACTCAAATGTTTGCCACGCGAAAAAATATACTAGTTCTCAATATACTACGCATCCAAGCGATCGATGGGAATGGAAAGCTCCACAATAGCTTGCACCCACTGTACTCTCCGTGACTGACCACATAGTACCGCACTCGATCGGGACCCTGTTGATGCTCGATGTGGTAGTACCAACGACCTATGCCACTATAGTCCCTCCACATGGCAAACATACCTCCACATGTCAAACACTCCATAGACGACATGTGTTGAACAAGACGTGAGAATGATTAAGAAGATGCAAAAGGTGTGAAGAAAATAGTAGGACGGCCATTAGTCTCCCGAGACGCCTAATTTTCATAAGTTTAAAATTAAGTGAAAACTCATGCAAGGTATTAAGCTGGCAGGTGGATTAATGTGTACGATCCTTGTACAAGCCCGTGTATTTTATAACTAAAGAGTGAGTTCCTGTTTTTTGCATCATTTAGTGAGACAAAATCAGGGCTACAGGCGTGGTGGTGTGATGCAGAGATCAATCGGGAGAGATTTCTTGCCGGATCAAAACAAAGTGATCGACATATATATTTCACAGGGGGAGCTGGTTTTCGTGGCGTATGGCCCGTCTTCCCTCTCCCAGAGGCTTGTAGCTCTGGCGCTCGGGCGCGGCGTCGAGCTCGCCATCGATCTGCTCTCCGTCAAGCTTCCAAGGTGGAGGATTCGCGGAGGCGAATCGACAACAGCTTTATTCAATAAGTGCCTCTGCTTCTATGTCTTGTGGATCTCTCTCCTTCTCCTGGCCGGCCTCGGTGGCGAGGGGGAAAAGAAGAGGGGCGCATGGATGTGGAAGCGCAGTGGCTATCCTGGCGGTGAGGCGGACGCATCGCTGGAGTGCAAGATCCTGTCGTTTGCTGGAGCTCCATGGAGGAGATTCTCGGCGTCAGGTACCAAGCGCCGCTGTTCTAATAATCGTCTGTTTTGTGTTGGACCTGCTGGATCAAAGATGCTTCTCTTTTATGGCGCTGAGGTAGCGGGGAAGAAGATGGGTGTCCTGGATCCACATTTTCTTGGGGAAGTTCTTCTGGCTGCTAGCTTCAGAGTTCATCAATGGTGACGAATTTGCGTCGCCGTTATCTTCGGCCGTTGGGGCCACTCCGAGCTATGGTACTGTGTGCGCCACAGTATCTTCAACCTCCAGGCCGCTGTGCCATTGCGGAGGCCCCTCTTCAGTTCCACGGCGGCGCACATCGTCGTGTCATCTCCATGTGGTTTCGTCCCCGGCGATGGCACCGGCGGCCATCGTGTTGAGATGTACTTCTTGCTCGGTGGAGAAGGATCTAATTGCGTTTCCTTTAATCCGGTTAAGGTCCTTTCCGTAAAAGCCAAGAGCTTGGTTGTAATTTTCTTTTATTTTCTGGTCCTTGATGTAAATTATATTCCCACCGACTAATGCAGTCGGGATCCTTCGGGATCCCTCCCCTTGTTCAAAAAAATATATTTCACAGGGGTAGCACACTGTGGTTTGTATATAGCATGGCGCACTTGCGAAAGGGACTCGCGCACCCTACGCGTCATGATTAGGATCACGCACCACAAGCACAGCGGAAGAAGAAGCCGGCCTACTGATTATTTTGCCCCATTCTCCTGCAGCCTCCTTGCGACGGTGCAACCGTTGCACTAGCTCCTCAACGCTAATTACATCTTCGTCAGTGGTAGCTTGGAGCGAGATAAACCCTAATTACTCCGACTTATCAAGTCCCAAATAAAGGCAGCGCAGGGTCACATATACTGTTTTCCTTTTCAGGCGGTGCTTGCGTCCCTCTGACTGAGAGCTTCCGTCCAGAGGAAAAAGCAAGCAGGGATTGCTCTTGGCGGCAGACACCAAGCAGTGATTCTGTGGCTGATTAAGGTATGGTTGACCTCGATTTCCTTGTTCTTATAGAGCTTCTGATGTTCCTGCTCTTTGGATTAGGTTTCTCGGTTCTCCCCTCCATAAGGGAAAAGATTTCTCTGCTGTTTCTTCTTGATGTTTACGGCGTGCTGCCAGTGCCTTCGTTTTTGTTTGTTTCTTCTCTGGTTGGAATCTCTCATAGAATTCTTGATTTTCTTCGTCTGATTTCCTTTGATACATGTTGCTAATCCCCGAAAATATCTGTGTTTCAATAACATGGCCCTGCTTGTTTCAGTTTTGGCTTCACGGAGCTTGATTTTTCTGTCTCTCTCTTTCTCCTTCAGATTTCAGTCCACACCTAGCGAATTCTAAGTTTCTAACTTGCTTATCTGCGGCCGTTGGTTTCTTGTTATGGAAAGAGTTTATCATCTTCTTTATTATCGAGGCCGCAAAACTTCATAGTATTAAATGTTAAACAGTTAGGCTGCCTTTGAATTGTGGGGATTCAATCATGTTTGTGATGTTCGACGAAAACAAAAATCATGTTTATGCCCTTTTGAAGGATGACGGTGGGTGAATGCTTGCCCCATACGGCCATACCGTCATCTTAGTCTCCGTACATAAAGTTAAGGACTTTGGGAGGATGTTCAACGAATAATTCGAGTACCATGTAGCTATAGTCGATGTTTCAGTTTCACCAATCATCCTAGGCTCCTAGTTCTATTTTATTTCTGTTCAGCCGCTTACCATTTGGCAGTACATCGGAGAATTGCACCACACGCCTGCAAACTCTTACAATTACGACTGATATACCAGTACGATACTAGTAGTACATCACAAATAAGTTCGTGCCGACAAGCCATTGGACAGCGATTAAGGAGTCGGGTTATTAGAAACATCGCGTCTGACCGCGACACGCTTCACTGTCTTTGGAAGACAGTCTTCCCATTTTCATCCACACGTCTCTTACTGAACTTCTGTTAAAATGTGTTGAGAATACGCATTTTGGTACTGCTATATCTACCTTCTCATGGTGCATCTCTGATTCTATTATTTTTGGCAGGCGTTCGTGGAGGATCAGGGGACGGTGTTGGGAGGATGTTGACCAGAGGAGTGCAGGGATGCAGCGTTCTTCTGCTCGTGTTTCTCATCTCCAACGCGTCAGGTATAGTGTTTGCTTTCCGTTCATCAGTAACATCAAGTTTCTCTCTCGCTCCTTCTATTTGTCATTATTGAGATTCCAAATGCTTCACCATAAAGTGGAGCAACTTTCGTGGACAGCAAGTTTTAAGCTGCATGTGAAATACATTCTGGGGTGCAGTTGCTCTGCAATCCTTGTCATGCCTTAAGCTCCGTGAAATTGCGACTTTCGGTTGGAACTACGCTTTTTTAAGGAACCTGAAACTGTTATTTTTACTCTACCAGTCAACCTGAAAAGAAACATTTCAGCCTGCAAAGAAACTACATTCAAATTAAAAACATAAATCTTCCTGCATTATTACCTGTCTGAACTCCAACGATTTCCTCATCGTGTTTCTTCTGCGATTTATAGTCGCCGTCTCTGAAGAAGAAGAACATAACAAGAGGCGGTCGCTGGCGACGGGGCTGTTCTGCGTGGCGATACAGGGCGCGGACCCGACGGCGCTGCAGACGGGTCTCAACTACGCGTGCGGCCCCGGCCACGCCGACTGCTCCCCGATCCAGCCCGGCGGCAAGTGCTACAAGCCCAACGACCTGCCGGCGCTGGCCTCCTACGCCTACAACGACTACTACCAACGCAACTCCGCCTCCGGCGCCACCTGCAGCTTCAACGGCACCGCCACCACCACCCCCACCGACCCCAGTAAGAACACCACCACCGCTCTTCGCTTTCACATCGTCTTCTCGTCTTGTGTTTCTCGTGCTCTGATTCTGCCGTGTGATTCCTCGTTTCAGGCTCCGGGCAGTGCGTCTTCGCCGGAAGGTGAGCCTATGGATTTTCTTGGGCAATCTCAGTTTCTGTTATAAGCATTGCTGCGTTCTCTGACGAAGTTCAGAACTGACATGTGTAAACGTTCTCTCTCTTGGCGATGGCGTGCAGCTCTATGGCGGGAGGGTCGTCAAACTCTAGCACTACGCCGGCGGCGAGCGCTCCTTCCAGCTTCGTCCCGCCGTCGTCCACGTTCACGCCGGGCTTCACACCGGGCTTCGGGAGCCCCGCCGGATCCTTCAACCCACTGCAGGACGCTGCGGACAGCCTCATGGCCGGCGCTCGCCGGGCGCTCTGCATGCTGCTGCTTGTGCTGCCGCTCTTTTTATTCTGATCAATTCCTCCCCTCGATTGTACATTGTACTCCATCATATTCGTTGCATTTTACTACAGATCATGAAGTTACATCAGAGTGACATCATCTTTACATGTTTTTGTTCCTCAGTAGTAACCCATTTGTGGGTGTATATGTCAGGTCGGATCGATCTTCTATAAACTATATCCCAAACTTTACATATGTAAATCATTTCTGAATATCATATGCCTTTTCGGTTTAAGTTTTGTGATGCAAGAAAAGAAACTCAGACATGTATTTCACACTCTATACAAATACAGGAGAATGTATGTACCGCGCGCAGCATCTACGATCTTACAGAAGTAATCCTTAAATGAACCGCCAACTCTGGTCAGAAGAACATTTGAGCCTTCAGGGTTCTCTGTCTGCTCTGACAACCGCCGCCGTTCCCACCGCTCCGGACGCCACCTTCTCCATCCGAAACTTCCGGAAGTCGGCGACGAGGCCGACGTCCACGTCCCGCTTCATCCTCTCGGCCAGCGTCGACAAAACCTGCACACTCCAAACTTTCAGTTTCTCTCAGAAAGAACAGAGAATTCTGTTGTTCTAGCACACGGCCGGCGACGGAGTTCGCTAGCTTACCGACTCTGCGACGCCCCGCAGGACGCCCTCCGGCACGATCCGCATGGGCGGCGGGAGGTCGACGGTGATGGAGATCTCGAGTTGGCCCCTCAGCCGGGAGCCGCGGCGCCGGCCCCTGTCCGCGTACAGCGACCCCCGCACGCCGAGGTCGAAGCTCGCCGGCATGTAGCCGCTCTCCAGCCCCCTCAACTCCCACTCCGTCTGTACCCACAACCCAAACACACACATTTCAGTTCACGCAGTTGCACATCGTACATGGAAGTGTTAGCTGTGTATGTGTGTACGCACGATTCGGAGCTCCATCACGCCGCCGCGGTTGCGCAGCTGCATCACGACGACGGGGCGCACGGTGATGAGGAGGAACTCCAGCGGCAGCATCTGGATCCTCCACTCTTCCTGCACCACACAGAAATTGAATCGATCCATCAGCGGCGATACCACCGTTCCAGAATTATTCAGTATACATACACGCGTTGATTTGCATACATCGCTGAGCCGCTGGCTTCTGGCCTCGTCGGGGAACATGGCGCGGAACACGCGCGGGCGGTCCTGGAGGTACTCGTCGAACGACACCTGAAATGCAAAGAACCGCATGACTCGAGACGTAATTCCACTGAAATCCGAATTATCCCAGTTCCCAAATTCCCCAATGCGGAATTGTGGAGATCGATGCCTGCCGATGCTTACCCCGGGGGGTTCGTAGAGGGGTATGTCGGTGTCGATGCTGGAGGAGTACGTGACGGCGTCCGGCGAGGACGAAGACGCCGCCGTCCGGGAAGTGGTTCTGACGGCGTGCCGCGGCGCCCACGACTGTGGCGGAGCGCCGGGACTGGAGACTCTTGTGGCGCAAACAAGCCTCGTACAGTTCGCGCGTGATGCGGCAGCCAGCGGCCACGGGAGGTGGTGGCTCCGAGCTGTGGTCGAGGCGGTGGCGGCGGCCGTGGCCATGGCCGGTCGTAGTGCTCTGCCCATGGCTAGGGGCTAAGCGAGGCGCGCCGCAACGGTGACCACTCCTTTCCCCATGTGACGCGGACGGGCGGGGAGTAGCGCACGTTACCAGACCCGCAGACCGTATTCAGATTGGGCCATTGGGAATTCCCTAAAGTCTAAAATAAACCTTAAATTTGTAAGACTTAGCTAAATCAAACTTCAAATTTTTAATCTCCGAAATTAGCACACCCAACTTTCGAATCCCGGTCTATTTTAAACCCTGAGTCTGGTCGATTTCGAATTTCGCTGATGTGGCAAGTCAATCCCGGATTGTTGACTTGGCCCACGTTAGCAAGTCTCACTTACATTGTGGGCCCACCTGTCATATATATATCTCCTTCCTCAATCTCTCTCACAGTCGTTCTGTAATAGATCTCCTTCTCCATTTTCATCTTGCTCTCGGTGTCACGTGCATGATTGTCACAGAATAAATCAACCAAAACCAGCTTCGTACTAGAAGTCGTACGTACGTGGTGTGGGCATGGCGAATACAAGCGAGCAGTGCGCGGCGGGGGAGCCAGCTCGAGCTTGTCAGTGGTGGCCGTGGACGCGCTTAGCGGCGTTACCTCAACGCACTGTTGACGGCATGTCTCTTCCTCGCTGGTGACGCCATGGGGCAAAGCACGGGTCTGATGAATCGAGCGAGCGGAGGCGGTTATCTGGTTCTCATGCCGGTAGGAGCGTGCGACTAGCGGCAGCGCATGGCAGCGAGGTGGACAACAACCTTGGCAGTAGTTCCCCATGGCGAGGCGGCCACCGAAGCCACTGAGGTGCATGGCGGCTGGCTTGCCGTTCGCGATGGTTGCCATTTTTTGACTGGGAGGTTAGGGAATTTTAGAGAGATCAGGAACGAGGATGGATATGATAGTAGGTCCCCATTGTCAGTGCGACTAGACAGGTATCCCGGTCGGGATTGTTGCTTTCCCGGTACGCCAAACGGATCCAGGGTTCTGATTGACCGGGATTCGAAAATTCAGTGTGCCGATTTCAGGGATTGAAAGTTTGAGGTTTGATTTAGCTAAGTCCTATAAGTTCAAGGTTTAATTTGGACTTTTCCCTTGGGAATTCGGGAGGATGACAGTGGCATGTAGACGTGCCGGCAAACGGGCTGGGCTAAGACTAGCCACAATGGGAGTATCATAGCTATTATCATGCATGCTGGGCCGTGCTCCATTTGTCTTCGCTCTTGCGATTAGGGTTAGGCGACGACGGCGGCGATCACAATCTCTGCCGGCGGCTTCTCTCGACTCCGTCCCCTAGCCACGCCTTTCCTTCCTCCTCTTGTTCGGGCTGATCAAGGGGCTGGCTCGTCCGGCTACCCGGCCTTGGCAGGGGTGAGGAGTTGGGGAGCGAATTTGGGTTAGCCATGGCGACGGATATTTCAGCTGTCAAGGATGATCTAAGGAGGAAGGAGCAGCTGCGCTCCAAAAAGGACAAGTTGGTCTGTGATGGGGCGGCCTCCGGGAGGGAGGACCGCCGGGCAGATGAGTGTCCTAAGCCTAAACTGCCGTGGCTTGGGCGGAGCTGCGTCAGTGAGAGATCTCCGCATGTTGGCGGAGCGCCATGCTCCAGTTGTTCTTTGTGTAGTGGAGACTCAGCTACACAAATCACGGGTGGAGGGTTTATCTCAGTCTTTAGGTTTTAATAAAAGTTTTGCTGTTAGCAGTGATGGCCATAGCGGTGGCATCGGCATCTTTTGGAATGATTCAAGAATACAGATGGAAGTGTTACCCTACTCACAATACCATATCGATGTTGTGGTTACAGAGCAGGGGAAGGATCCGTGGCGTCTCACTGTAGTTTATGGCGAGGCCCAGGTTCAGGAGCGCCACAAGACGTGGGATATGCTCAAGTTTATCCGTTCATCCAACGATCTACCTTGGCTATGCATCGGGGATTTCAACGAGGTCCTACACCGAGAAGAGCATGAAGGGGTGAATGAACGGAGTTGGAACCAGATAGCGGGGTTCAGGGATACTGTTGATGTATGTGGCCTATGTGATTTGGGCTTCAGCGGAGTTGCATGGACCTTTGAGAAGAAAGTTGTGGGGGGAGGGTATTGTCGGGTCCGGCTGGACCGTGCCCTAGCTTCACCAGCTTGGTGTGCCCGCTTCCCGGAGGCGGCTGTACAACACCTCCCAAGCTATGCGACATCAGATCACCTACCGATTTTGCTGGAGTATGCGCCTAGTCTGCAGTCGCGGCGAGGTGAGAAATTGTTTCGGTATGAGGTAATGTGGGAGACCCACGATGAGTTCCCTACCATGCTGGCAGACACCTGGAGCTCAACAAATAGGAGCCGGTCAGTAGAAGAGTTGAAGCAGAAACTTGCCTCCGTCTCGACAAGTCTGTCGACTTGGGGTAAGGAAACCTTTGGAAGTGTGCGGCTCTAGATTCGTACACTACAGCGAGAACTATGTGACCTATGAAGTCAACCAAATCGTAATGGACCTTGCTATGAGGAGCTCAAGTTAGTCGAGAGGCTTGCTGAGGTCCTCCATCGTGAAGAGGTGATGTAGAGACAACAATCACGGATATAGTGGCTTTCGGAGGGGGACAAGAACACTCGTTTTTTTATCTGCGTGCGAGCCAATGCAAGAGAAAGAATCATATTTCCGAGTTGTCAAGAGATGATGGGAGTAAGACAACAATTGAGACTGAAATGGGCAACATGGCTAATGAATTTTATCAGAAATTGTACACGTCTGAAGAGGTTTCGGGCATGGAGGAAGTGATCAACTGCGTACCCAACAGGGTGGACGCAGGAATGAATCGCCAGCTGGATGCTCCTTCCTCAGAAAAAGAGGTCAAGCTGGCGCTGTTTGAAATGTATCCGACCAAGGCGCCTAGACCGGATGTCTTCCCAACACATTTCTTCCAATGAAACTGGGAGGTATGTGGAGAGGAAGTGACGACAGCTGTTTTGCGGGTACTCTCTGGGCAGGACAGTGCGGAAAGTATAAACAAAACATTTATTGTTCTGATTCCTAAGGTGACGAGCCCAACTGAGCTAGGACAATTCCGTCCTTTCAGTCTATGCAATGTGATCTATAAGATCGCGTCCAAGGTGGTGGCGAATAGATTGAAAGCTATTCTCACCAATATCATATCCGAGGAGCAATCTGCTTTTGTTCCAGGGAGGTTAATCACAGACAATATCATCACGGCATACGAGTGTCTTCATTTCATGAAACGTACAAAGGCGAAGAAACATCGTTTTTGTGCGTTGAAGCTTGACATGCGGAAGGCTTATGACCGTGTTGAGTGGAGCTATTTGGAGGCAATTATGCTGAAACTTGGGTTCAGTAGAGCTTGGGTGACTCTTATTATGAGGATGGTATCTTCTGTAACCTTTTCAGTGCTTTCAATGGATCACTGCAAGAGGAGTTTTGACCATCGAGGGGCGTATGCCAAGGAGACCCCATCTCCCCTTATTTGTTTTTGTTGGCAGCAGACGGCCTCTCGTGCCTTTTAAAAAATCAAGTTCAATCATCAGCACTCAATGGTATTAAGGTGGCTCCCACAGCTCCGGCGGTGAACCACCTCCTTTTCGCGGATGATAGCCTGCTGTTCATCAAAGCAAGTTCTGAGGGAGCTACTGAATTTAAAAATGTTCTCACGAAGTATTGTAATGCTTCGGGACAACGGGTCAATATGGACAAGTCTTCTATATTTTTTAGCAAGGGGTGTCCAGAAGTGATTAGAGAGGAGCTCAAGACTGTGCTTGAGGTACAGAATGAAACTCTCAATGAAAAGTATCTTGGGATACCGTCTGATGTTGGTAGATCCAAGAGCGGAGGTTTCAAGTATTTGAAAGATCGTGTTTGGAAGAAGGTACTAGGATGGATGGAACAGTTGCTGTCGGTGGGAGGCAAAGAGGTGCTTATCAAATCAGTAGCTCAAGCAGTCCCAACGTTCTCTATGTCATGTTTCAAGTTACCAAGGGGTTTATGTGAGCATATTAATACAATGTTGCGTAACTTCTGGTGGGGCAGCAAAGAGGGTAAGAGACGCACATGCTGGGTTTCTTGGGAGAAGATGACACAACCAAAATATGATGGTGGTCTGGGGTTCCGCGATATCGAGCTGTTTAATATTGCTTTGCTTGCATGACAGGCGTGGCGGATACTATAGGAGCCAGCGTCCCTGAGCGCTAGGGTGCTCAGATCGATTTATTTTCCAGAGACTGGTCTCCTTTCAGCTGAACTAGGGTCACACCCTTCCTAGGTTTGGAGAGCAATTTTGGAGGGTCGTGATGCCATGAGACTTGGACTGATCAGACGGATTGGTGACGAAACAACGACGGATGCGTGGTTGCATAATTGGCTGCCACGAGATGAGAGACGTACGCCTATTGTACCTCTCAAAGAAGGGGCTCCCCAACTGGTTAGTGAATATATTGACAACACCTCGGTAACCTGGATCACTGAAAAACTTGAGGAATATTTCCCGCCGATGGACATCGAGGTGATTAAGAGTATACCTCTGTGTACAAGGGTCCAAGAGGATTTTTGGGCTTGGCATTTCGAGAAGAACGGGAAGTTCACCGTGCGATTCTTCTTATAGACTACTTGTCAATGTCAAGAGGACAAGGGAGGATTGGCTCGATGGGAGGGCAGCGTCCTCGAGCAGGGCAGATGAGGAGAAATCGTGGACCAAACTTTGGAAGCACGAGGTTCCCTCGAAGATCCGAATCTTTCTATGGAGGTTAGCGCAGTGCTTGCTTCCAACTGGCGATGTTCGTCACCATAGAAACATGGCGACCACAAACGCATGCTCAGTCTGTGGACAGGAAGATTCGTGGCGGCACTCATTGATCGAATGTACCATGTCACGATGTGTGTGGGCTCTATGATGAGGACATCCCAACTACAGTTACAACCACTAGTCCTACCACTACACAAATACAAGGACCTATTACTCGAGCTCGTGCACGTCAACTAAATTATCAGGTACTTTCGTTTCTTGGAACTCTTCCAAATTTACATGAGAATATGCTACTGCCTAAAACCGATGTGTTTGTTACACTTAGGAATAATGGACCTAGCGAGGAGTTGATGGACAAGTATTGGAGCATGATCGTCCATGGAGCTGGCAGCAGGAATGCAAGTGCTGAAGAGGATGCTGTCACGGAGGGAGTCTACCGCAGCCTGAAGCCATCGTAATGCCAAATGAAGTCTTGGACGAATTATACAAGTTACCACTTTATTATTTTCGTCCAAGACCTATTATAGGTGCTGCGCCACCTTATTTTTAGGCCAGGCCCATGTATTTTCGTCATACCCCTTTGTGGGCAGTCTTTAGAGTCCGTATTGATGGGAAAAGGAGGTTTAGGCTGGATTTCGTGGCCCCACCCATGGGAGCACGATTTTCCCCTCTTTTCCCCCATAAATACAACACCTAGGGTTTCTTTTATACTTGGGTTTTGTTTAGTCAAAAGTTAGCTAGCCGTCGCTGCAACTTCGCCGTACTTCGTTTGTGCCAGATCGGCCAGACCAAGATCGCTCTTCGGAACCCCACTTTCATCTCTAATCATTCATATTTGCAATATTCAGATTGCCAATTCTTAGTTCTTGCTTGTTCTTCGATTGCCTGCAGGAATTAGACCTTAGTTGGTTTGGTCGATTGTGCTACGGCGCTGTCATAAACCTTCCCGGAGTTGGTGTAGCGATTGCTAAGGCGCAGCGTCCTCGCACGTTTGTAGTCGGATCGTCAACGTCGACGCCACCCAAATCGATAGTATCATCTCATCGAAAGATCGGACACCTTTGTCTCTATCAAGTGGTATCAGATTTCAGGTTGATCGGTAAGATTTACAGTTTACTAGTGTAGATTGCATCTGTTCTTCATACCTACAGTCCACGAAAAAAAAACCAAAAAAATATATAATTAGGTTAGATCCTTCCATCCTAGAACCAATCTAAACCATTGCATTTTCTTTTCAGTGCATTGCATCGTTGAGTTCACGTCTGCATCGTCGTGTCGAGTTGCTGGTCTTAGCGTCTAGTCCCGTAGAGTTTCGAGTTCTTCGTACAATTTGTCATCTCCGCTGCTGCATCAACTTGTACGCTTGCAGATCACCGCCGCCCCCCCCCCCCCCTGTACCGCCGGCAACACCATCCACCATTGCTCGCGCATCTCCATCTACTCATCGCACCGCTCGCATCTACCATCGCTTCCACGCATCATACACCAGCCACCATCACCTCTGTCCACAAAGCTCACATTGTGCCACCACCGCCACGTTCTTGCAGCGCACCGCCTCCAAAAGCCCTCGCACAAGCATACCGATCCGCCACACCACCAAGCCGCCGCTTACGCCGCCACCACAGATTAGGGTTAGGGTTCTTGTTCTTTTGTTCTATTTTCCTTGCAAGTTTTTCGTGATCTAAAAGAGTTCTGATAGGTTTAGTTTTCCTTTTCCGCGACCTATTGTAAAAAAAAAAAAAAAAAAAAAAAAAAAAACCGCCCGACCACAGAGACCATCTGTGGTCTAGCGTGACCAGTTTTGTAAAAAAAAAATCGAAAAAAAAAATCGTCCGCCCGACCACAGAGACCGTCTGTGGTCTAGCGTGAGCCGATTTGAAAAAAAAATTTCCCTTCTTTCGTGCAGCTTTTGTTACCGCGGTTGATTCTCCTTTTTGCTTGTTTGCTTGTTGTTGCCACGTCGTGACGTCGTTGGTGTTATAGGCTCGCGTCTCTAAAACGGTCTAGCCTAGGACCAGCACAGTACCGTCTTTGAGCGTTTATTCAACTTGCATTCCTGATTGGATCATTGCTAATCCTTGCTAAGCCTTCCTAAAGCTCCACAGATTTCTACATCGTGCATTGTGATTCTCTCCTGGCAATCGCTTCATCTAATCTTCGACGAGTTTTGACAGCGTTTGTTGCCAATCACCTACTGCTGCTTGGTAAGAACTTGTAAGAGCTTTGCTTTTGGTTTGACGGATTACGCATTCTTTCCACCACCACCTAGTAGTTCATAGGAACATATTCTTGTTTTGTTTCCTGTCTTCTACTAACCATGTCAGGCTCGGGTGACGAATGGGAGAGCATGACGAACAAAGAGTTACACACTAAGTTCGCCAAGCTTGTGATGGATAACACGCAGGACATCGACAAACGACTTGGCGAGGCACTTGAAAAGATAACCGGCCTCGAGCAATCCTTTGATACCAAGCTTGATGCCAAATTCAACGAGTTGCTCGCTCGTCTTCCACCACCGCCAGCTGCTGCTCCTCGTCGCCCCGGGTATGTTGGGTACGCTCAACGTGTACCCCGTGAGCAAGGCCAAAATTCTGGAGTAGCTGCGGCTGTCGATGAGCCCTTTGATTACTACGAGGGTGAGGACGAGTATGAAGGAGTAGAAGTGCAGCAGCAACCACCTGGTCGGCCGCGTGCCCACATTCGTAATGGTAATGCTGCACCACGCCCTCAGGTATTGCATGATGATGACCATGTTGCTAAACTGAAGTTAACGATTTCACCTTTTGAGGGTAGATATGATCCTGATGCTTATCTCACATGGGAATTAGAAACTGAACAACGTTTTGCATGCTTACATTACCCTGAAGATAGACGTGTTCGAGCTGCTGTTTGTGAATTTACTGGGTTTGCTTCTATTTGGTGGTCTGAATATTGTAGAGTCAATCCTAATGTCATCCCCACCACTTGGACCTTCTTAAAAACTGCCATGCGTACTCGTTGGGTGCCTCCATATTATCAACGTGATTTGCTTCAAAAACTGCAGCAACTAAAACAAGGCAAAAATTCAGTAGAGGAATATTATCAACAATTGCAAACTGGGTTACTTCGATGTGGTGTTGTGGAAGATACTGAACCTATGCTTGCACGTTTTGTGGGTGGGTTAAATAAAGAAATTCAAACCATTTTGGAGTATAAGGAGTATCATACTATTACCCGTTTGTTCCATCTTGCTTGTATTGCCGAACGTGAAGTGCAGGATAGGCAAGCTTCCCGGACTAATTTTCCTGCAGGACGGACTACATCATGGACTGGTCGTGCACGTTCTACGCGCACCCCGTTTCCCCCTTCTACTTCTGCTACCACGCCCAGCAAAGAGACGTCAAGCAAGGCAGCACCACCACCCTCCTTTAAGGCTACTCCTGCTGGTTCCACACCAAGTTCATCTTCCATGGCTTCCACGGGCAACACTAGCAAAATTCAATGCCGCAAATGTGATGGTTGGGGTCATTACGCACGTGAATGCACAAACAAGCGTGTGATGATTGCTCGTGAAGATGGAGGATATGATTCCGCTAGTGATTTTGATGAGGAGACTTTGGCTCTTATTGCACACAAGGAACAAGGTGCTAATGACTGTGAACAAGATGTACAATGCATGGATGCTGATGATGCGGATAGGTATGCTTCGTTAATTGTTCAACGAGTTTTGAGTGTGCAGGTAATTAAGGCTGAGCAAGACCAGCGCCATAATCTTTTCCACACTAAGGGAGTTGTGAAAGAACGGTCTATACGCATCATTATTGATGGAGGAAGCTGCAACAATTTGGCAAGTGTCGAGATGGTGGAGAAGCTTGCGCTCACAACGAGACCACATCCTCGTCCTTACTACATCCAATGGTTCAACAATAGCGGCAAGGTTAAGATCACTCGTACTGTTCGTGTGCACTTTAGTATTGCTGCATATGCTGATTTTGTTGATTGTGATGTCGTCCCTATGCAAGCATGTTCTCTTTTATTGGGTAGGCCATGGCAATTTGATAAAAACTCTGTACACCATGGTAGCACTAATCAATACACTATTGTTCATAATGATAAGAAAATTGCGTTGCTACCCATGTCTCCTGAACAAATTCTAAAAGATGATATTGCTAGAGCTAGTAAAGCAAAAAGACAGGAGCAGCAAAAGAGTGAAAATCAGATTGTGGCTAAGGAATTTGTGCAGCAACATAAGACTAATAATGTATCACCCAACAATGTTTCTACTGAAATTAAATTGACCAATCCATGTTTACTTGCTAGCAAGTCTGATATTACTGATTTGGATGTTAATGAATCTGTTTGCTATGCCATTGTTTGTAAAGAGGTATTGTTTTCTTTTGAGGATATGCCTCCCTCTTTGCCCCCTGTTGTTGCTAACATTTTGCAGGAGTTTGCGGATGTTTTTCCAAATGCTGTACCACCAGGATTACCACCTATTCGAGGCATAGAGCACCAAATTGATTTAATTCCCGGTGCATCATTACCGAACCGTGCTCCTTACCGTACCAATCCTGAGGAGACTAAAGAGATTCAATGACAAATTCAAGAATTACTCGATAAAGGTCATATTCGTGAGTCTCTTAGTCCATGTGTTGTCCCAATTATTTTGGTACCTAAGAAAGATGGTTCTTCCCGCATGTGTACTGATTGTAGGGCTATTAATAATATCACAATCCGTTATAGACACCCTATACCACGTGTGGATGATATGCTTGATGAATTGAGTGGTTCTACCATGTTTTCTAAAGTTGATTTGCGTAGTGGTTACCACCAGATTCGAATGAAGTTAGGAGATGAATGGAAAACAGCTTTTAAAACTAAGTTCGGTTTGTATGAGTGGTTAGTCATGCCTTTTGGGTTAACTAACGCTCCTAGTACTTTCATGAGATTAATGAACGAAGTTTTACGTGCTTTCATTGGACGTTTTGTGGTGGTTTATTTCGATGACATACTCATATACAGCAGATCTTTGGAGGACCATTTGAATCATTTGCGTGCTGTTTTTGATGCTTTGCGTGCTGCGTGTTTATTTGGTAATCTTGAGAAGTGCACCTTTTGCACCGATCGAGTTTCGTTTCTTGGATATGTTGTTACCGCGCAGGGCATTGAAGTGGATCCCGCCAAGATTGAGGCGATTTCGAGTTGGCCGACTCCGCTAACGGTCACCCAAGTGAGGAGTTTCCTTGGTCTCGCTGGGTTCTACCGGCGTTTTGTCAAAGACTTTGGGTCTATTGCAGCGCCGTTGAATGAGCTTACAAAGAAGGACGTGCCCTTTGTTTGGGGCGATGCACAACAGGATGCGTTCATGATGTTGAAAGATAAGTTAACTCATGCTCCCCTACTCCAACTTCCTAATTTTGATAAGACTTTTGAGCTTGAATGTGATGCTAGTGGAATTGGGTTGGAAGGAGTGTTGTTACAAGAGGGAAAACCTGTTGCATATTTTAGTGAAAAATTGAGTGGGCCTAGTCTGAACTATTCTACTTATGATAAGGAATTATATGCTCTTGTTCGGACTTTAGAAACTTGGCAACATTATTTATGGCCCAAAGAATTTGTTATACATTCTGATCATGAATCTTTGAAACATATTCGTAGTCAAGCTAAACTGAACCGTCAACATGCTAAGTGGGTTGAATTTATTGAGTCTTTTCCTTATGTTATCAAACACAAGAAGGGTAAAGATAATGTTATTGCTGATGCTTTGTCTCGACGTTACACTATGCTTTCACAACTTGACTTCAAAATTTTTGGGTTAGAGACCATCAAAGATTTGTATATGGATGATGCTGATTTTAAAGAAGTAGTGCAGAATTGTAAGGATGGTAGAACATGGAACAAATTCGTCCTTAGTGATGGATTTGTGTTTCGTGCTAACAAGCTATGCATTCCAGCTAGCTCCGTTCGTCTTTTGCTGTTACAGGAGGCGCATGGAGGAGGACTAATGGGGCACTTTGGCGTCAAGAAGACCGAGGACGTACTAGCCACGCATTTCTTTTGGCCAAAGATGAGACGAGACGTTGAGCGTTTTGTTGCCCGTTGCACTACTTGCCAAAAAGCTAAGTCATGACTTAATCCTCATGGTTTATATATGCCTTTACCTGTACCTAGCGTTCCGTGGGAGAATATATCCATGGACTTTGTTTTGGGTTTACCTAGAACAAAGAAGGGGAGAGATAGCATATTTGTTGTTGTGGACAGATTTTCTAAGATGGCACACTTTATACCATGTCATAAAACCGATGATGCTGCTAATATTGCTGATTTGTTCTTTCGTGAAATCATTCGCTTGCATGGTGTGCCAAATACAATTGTTTCAGATCGTGATAGTAAATTTCTTGGCCATTTTTGGAGATGTTTATGGGCTAAGTTGGGGACTAAACTGCTTTTTAGTACTACATGTCATCCTCAAACTGATGGATAAACTGAAGTTGTTAATCGAACCTTGTCTACTATGCTTAGGGCTATTTTAAAACAGAATTTGAAATTGTGGGAAGAATGTTTGCCTCATGTTGAATTTGCTTATAATCGTTCGCTGCATTCTACCACTAAGATGTGCCCTTTTGAGATTGTGTATGGTTTTGTACCTCGTGCACCTATTGATTTATTGCCTCTTCCATCTACGGTGCAAAATAATCTTGATGCTACACAACGTGCTGAATTGATACTAAAATTGCATGAGACAACTAAAGAAAACATTGCACGCATGAATGCTAAATATAAATCGTATGGAGATAGAGGAAGAAAGCATATTGTGTTTGATGTTGGAGATCTTGTTTGGTTGCATTTGCGCAAAGATCGCTTTCCTGATTTGCGCAAGTCCAAGTTAATGCCACGAGCTGCTGGTCCTTTTAAGGTGTTAGAGCGTATAAATGATAGTGCATATAAACTTGAGCTGCCTACAGACTATAGGGTTAGTCCCACATTTAACATTGCAGATTTGAAGCCCTACTTCGGTGAAGAGGATGAGGTTGTGTCGAGGACGACTTCAATTCAAGAAGGGGAGGATGATGAGGACATCCCAACTACAGTTACAACCACTAGTCCTACCACTACACAAATACAATGACCTATTACTCGAGCTCGTGCACGTCAACTAAATTATCAGGTACTTTCGTTTCTTGGAACTCTTCCAAATTTACATGAGAATATGCTACTGCCTAAAACCGATGTGTTTGTTACACTTAGGAATAATAGACCTAGCGAGGAGTTGATGGACAAGTATTGGAGCATGATCGTCCATGGAGCTGGCAGCAGGAATGCAAGTGCTGAAGAGGATGCTGTCACGGAGGGAGTCTACCGCAGCCTGAAGCCATCGTAATGCCAAATGAAGTCTTGGACGAATTATACAAGTTACCACTTTATTATTTTCGTCCAAGACCTATTATAGGTGCTGCGCCACCTTATTTTTGGGCCAGGCCCATGTATTTTCGTCATACCCCTTTGTGGGCAGTTTTTAGAGTCCGTATTGATGGGAAAAGGAGGTTTAGGCTGGATTTCGTGGCCCCACCCATGGGAGCACGAATTTCCCCTCTTTTCCCCCATAAATACAACACCTAGGGTTTCTTTTATACTTGGGTTTTGTTTGGTCAAAAGTTAGCTAGCCGTCGCTGCAACTTCGCCGTACTTCGTTTGTGCCAGATCGGCCAGACCAAGACCGCTCTTCGGAACCCCACTTTCATCTCTAATCATTCATATTTGCAATATTCAGATTGCCAATTCTTAGTTCTTTCTTGTTCTTCGATTGCCTGCAGGAATTAGACCTTAGTTGGTTTGGTCGATTGTGCTACGGCGCTGTCATAAACCTTCCCGGAGTTGGTGTAGCGATTGCTAAGGCGCAGCGTCCTCTCACGTTTGTAGTCGGATCGTCAACGTCGACGCCACCCAAATCGATAGTATCATCTCATCGAAAGATCGGACACCTTTGCCTCTATCACTCTATCTAATCCTATCATTGTGGAGCATATTAGCATTTCGATAGAACCATCGGCGCGTCAATGGCTCTTCTCGATGATGCATACAATGGAGCACGAAGACTTTACGAGAATGGTGGTCACCATGTGGGCGTTATGGCATGTGCGGAGGAAGGTCATCCACGAGGAGATTTTCCAGAGCCCTATGTCGACACATCAGTTCGTGGAGAGTTTTTTGCATGACCTAGGAGGGTGTAATCCGAAGATGGTGACTATGACGGGTGCACGGCACTGTCCGACAGTACCCAAGTGGATCCCTCCTCCGTCTGGCTCATGCAAGGTAAATGTTGATGGAGCTGTCGCTAAAACTGCAAACCGAGGGGCAGTAGGGGCAGTCTGTCGGTCTCAGGATGGCGTTTACTTAGGCGCGTCGGCTGTTGCCTATGAAAGAATTACACACCCTGGGTGCCTAGAGGCGATGGCCTGTAGAGAAGGCCTAGCTCTAGTGGCTGATCTGCATGTTGGAGAGGTCACGGTGGCCTCAGATTGTTTGGAAGTGGTGCAAGGTCTGCAAGAAGGAAGCATGGGTTTGTTCAGTCATGTCCTTCGAGAAATTGCAGTGACCTCGAGACTACGCGGAGGCGTTGTGTTCCGCCATGAGGGGCGTCGGTCGAATACTTAAGCTCACAGCCTAGCACGCCTTGCGACCTCCCTTCCGGTTGGTCGCTATGTCTGGTTAGCGAATAGGCCTGAGGGTTTGAATCTTCCTGTAAACGTTTTGGCAAATGTTGAATAAAGAGTCTGGAGTTTTTCTAAAAAAAACTATTATCATGCATGCCATGTTGGCAACAATCTTATGTGGCACAACAATTAATGAAGAAAGGGATGATAGTGGTATCTACCTATGTTACGGCATCATAGCACGTAAAACTAGATATTTTAATAGCAAGTAGATCTTATACACACATTTGTATTGGAATTCTATAAATTAATTAATAAGATGTTGCAAAACCACCTCCTGCAGCGCCGACCACAAGGTGTAGTATTGCATGATCTGAGCCTAGGTAGTAAGCCGGAATAGAGAGCGAATCCATTTCATGTTTGTAAGCTCCTTTTGGATCGTCATTGTCTTGTAAGAGGCGATGTTGTAGAGCTCCGTAAATTGCAGTTAGTACGTATCTGAGTGTACAATATAAATTGTTAGTCCAACAGCCTGTATAACTAATACTTCACCTCCACTCATATTAAAGTATTGAGTTTAAATTAACAGAGTATCGCAATAAGTAAGATGATATAATATAGACAATAAAAAAATCATCCAAATGTGATAATGAAATAAAAAAATCGTTAATATCAACAACACATTACGTGCATTGTACTTTTCTCTCATTGAGATATAGATCACTTTAAGATTGAACTCACTATCTACACCACTGACTCATAAGATAAACACATAAACTTGGTCAGAGTAATACAAATAAATCGGAAAGCAGACATGAACACAAAGTATGCAACAAAGACTCCCTTCGTTGAACTAAAACCTCAACAAGAATTGTGGAACGGGGTAGTATATCTCAATAGAATTCACGAATAGATCGATCATAAAGTTCAATTCATCATATGCCAACAAACACAACATGAATTACATTAGATGGATCTCAATCATGTTAAGCATCTCATTAAATTATTATATTGAAGATCATAAGAAGAGAGTGTGTCATAGAGCTACTGCTATGGTCCATACTCTCAAAGTAAAACTACTCACACATGGTCGTTGTGAAAGTAAGGTTGATGAAGACGACTTCAGAGGTGGATTTTCCTTCTGACGGGGTGCCGAAACAGGCCTACAGATTGGATCTTCGTGGTATCGAAACTTACGACGGCGAAACTCTTGTCGCTTGGATGAATGAGTGGTCGGCTGCACTTGTGTAAAGCCTCGGGGCTGGTTTGTATGCATCGTAGATGTACCAATTTTTCCTATTGACTGGCCAGTTCTCTTTGGACTTACTGAAGAAAGAATAGCAGCTGGTTGCTCGAAACATAGAGGCATTGAATAAATAACAGCTTTTCGAGGAAATAAATTTTAGAGGTTTCATTGGTGCTATAAATTCACAACATGTGAAGTAATATCCCAATCATGTGCAAGCATGACTCTATATCAATTAAATGCAACTCCACTTAGATACAACACCTAAAAGCTGTTTTGGGATGTTTGTCTCTTAAAAACTTGTACCCCCTCCGTATCAATGCACTAAAACATGTCTACATACGGATGGAAAGCCAAATGCTAAGATATCTTATATTTTGATATGGAGGGAGTACATCATAGGATAGCATACTAAGAGACAATGCAATGCAGTGGGCGAGGACTTAGGCGGAAGATCTTATAAATCTTCCAAGAGGGGCCTTAACCAGGATGGTTTCAATGTTCATCTCAAGTAAACTTGGCACAAATTTTTCCATGTTTTTTTTGTTGACATGGGTTGGGAGACAAATAAGAAATCCATAGATTTTGTGGTATGTATGTACTCCAGTTGCGTGTACTCCCACCTTACGAATTGTGCAACAGTTTTTGTTAATCTACATGTTCAACGACTATTGAGAAATTAATTAAGCCAACGAATGATAGCTGTGAGGATAACGATATGTAGCCTGTTCGCACTAGAAAAAAAAAAAGAGCGTCAATATCGTCATCTCTTTCGTCCTGAAAAAATGTCGATTTCATTTCACTGTCATTGCCTCCGTGGTTTCAGAGCGGCAAAATGAGAAGGTACAAACCATAAACGGAGAAAGCTGAAAAGGAAAGGAGACTAAGATACGCAGAGACCGAGTCTGCGAAAGCCAAAACACGTCACGTCCAACTTACAAGTGCATGCAGCAAATGAAATCCTTGGATTGTGATTACCTAATCATACATCACGCCACGGTGCACTATGGAGAATTCGGTGCGATACCTACATACGCGTATCATGCTCTCTAGAAGGAGACAAGCAACTTTATGAGTGCGGTTTTCGGTTGCACGCTGGCGTGCATACGTACATAGTGTGTACTTGCACGCCGACGTGCATACGTACATAGTGTGTACTTGCACGCCGACGTGCATACGTACATAGTGTGTACTTGCACGCCGACGTGCATACATACATAGTGTGTACTTACACATTCATACAAAAGAAAGAGGGAAACGTAAATTTTATGTTAAAATTGTGTTGATCTTTCTTAAAGATAGGTTGGCGGAAGACGGCGTCAGCAACGTCTGAGCAAGGTGTGCGCTGAGGGTATGCTAGACCGGTTTGTGCTCATGCAGTGGCGGACGCAGGAAAATATTTGAGGGTGGGCACACTTTAAAAAAAAGTTGGCAAAACGATTCAAAGGTGTGAAATGAACGATATAAATAACACAATAACACTGTAGATCAATACATATGCTTAAATATGCGTCATCTCAATGCAAAATAGTTCAAACACATGAATAAAGTCTTACATGATGAAATATAGATAAATAGAAAATTACATCACTATCATTTGGGAACTCTACGCTCTCGCATTTTCATGACGTTTCAACTATGTCATCTTCGCTCACTTCCAAGAACACTTCTCGCTCAATAAATGTCACTAAGCAATGATTCAAGAGCTCATCACCCATACTATTTCTCAACTTGTTTTTCACTAGACTCATTGCCGAAAATACTCTTTCAACACTCGCCGTCGCCACCGGCAAGATCAATATCAATTTGAGAAGTAAGTAGACCAAATCATAAACAAGATGCTTTTTTGTTTCAACAAGCATTGTAGAGAGCTCACCGAGATGATTTACACATTTGAACCTATCATCTTTTCTCATATCTTCAATAAAGGTTTCAAGTTGGAACTCAAGTCTTATCAACTCCACACTTGATATGTCATTGGGGTAGAATTGGGCAAGTCGCATTACCTTTTGTGCATCATAAGAAGCAAATGAATTCAATGGATTCAAAGCGGACATGCAAATAAGCAACTCCATATTAACCTCATCAAACCGATTGTCAAGCTCTTGAATAATTTGATCAACAACACCAAGATATACTTCTCTTCTATAACGGTCATCATTTGTTTGTATTTCATAATACCAATGAGATCTTCCATGAGCCACATATTGATCATTCGGTGAAGGAACTTCAATGCCATGTTTGTTGCAAAACAATGTCACCTTTGCAAGAAATCCCTCCCATCCATGAGACCTCATACGTTTCATTTGATCTTTTGCCAAACCAACAAGCCCCATTGCATTAACAATATCTTGATCCCTCTTTTGCAAAGATTTAGACAAGTCATTTGTGTAGCCAAGAATAACAATCCTCGTTTCTTCCCCGTTCGGTTCTCCAGAGTCTAGGCACACGCACGCTCAGTTCGGTTGCTGGTGCTTCTTCCAGAGCAACGAAACAGCGATGGAAAAGGCCATGGCCCATAGGCCTAATTGGGCTGAAGATTAGGGGTATAAAAAAAATTCCCCAGATTTCTGGGTGGGCCACGGCCCCCCCGGCCCGCCCCCTGCGTCCGCCAATGTGCTCATGGCTCTCTGCTGTGCGGCTTGGTTGGGTATCCGGATTTAGATGTTATGCATAGATGTGTGAGATCGGGGCATATGGCACCGATCAGGTCCATTCCCTTCATCAAACTTGTGGTGTAGCGACAATTGTCGTCGGGAAGGTGACTTCCGGTTGATTGATGTAATTCTTTGTAAGGTTTTATGGGTTTCTTTAATTTTAGAATAATATAAAAAATTATGTGCATCATTTTGATTCAGAGGCCTGGGATTAGAACCTCCATTTCTAAAAATAAATTCCTTATCTATACAACAAATTCCTGAGTTCACAATTATGGTTTATCAACGCGAGAAGATTCTTTAGTAAAACGGACACATGATCGCTCTGCTCTGCTCTGCTCGCTCGGCAAAATCAACAAACGTTTTTTTTCGAAAGTTTTTGTTTCTTATACACGTGAAAGATCTTTGCTGCAACGATAGAACATTATCGAGTCACAAATCAAGTTAGATTAGATGGCGGCGCGTGAGAAGGATGACTTGATTATCAAATCTCATCGTTACTACTTGCTAGTTTGATTTGCGGTTTATATGAATTGTATAGTCTATATAGTCTATTAATCGTCTTGTAATCATTCACAAATCTATCGGATATAATGTTTTGAATTTTGAACCAAGATATATTGTTTTGAATTTTAAACCAGTTGATACATGAACTTGCCATTAAAATGTTGAGTCAGTAGTCAAAGTGCAAAAAACAAACAAAAATTGAAAGCACAACACATGACGAGACCCCCAAAAGCGCTAACAAATTCAGGATAAAGACTTGCTATATGGATCATGGCCTTCATGGTCTTTTCTCTTTTCTCATTCACCTCATTTCTCTTTTTCCGTGGCATTCATGGTCGTCTTTCCTCTCTTTGAGGATCTCTTGTAAGACAATTGCTTTCTATTTAATCTAATGACAGAACGTCTGCCTTAAGCCTCAGAAAAATATGGATCATATTAATTGTCGCTGAATTCCCTCGGATCCATACTAAAACATAGAAACTCGCGGCCGCAAATATTACTCCCTAGTGAAAGTGCATGGTTGATCCCATGCATGGTTTTGGTAATTAATGACAATCTCTATGGACTAATATTTGCATTGAGCTCTATGTGTAGGTTGTCCTTTAGCTTGTGTCAAGATCATTTGTTGATCAAGGCCAAGCTTGTCTCCATGTGTTGGAGTCAAGATGCTTTGCTTGATCTCCATTTGTTGGAGACAAGCTCAAGGGAAGAAAAGGTTGGGTTGATCAAGGCTTTGTGCGGGTTGATCAACTCTCAAGTTCAAGTGAAGATATGCCGAAGAGTGCTCTCCCCATCTTGGTGTATGGGGGAGCATCATGTGATTCTTCACCAAGCGAAGCGCAATCAAGAAGATGGTTCGCCTTGAGGAGATGAAGATCGTCTCCATCGACCTCAAGTGGATTAATGCGCAAGGCAAAGGTATGATCTTGGTAGGGCTTTTATTTTACCGGTCTCATGTTGTTTAGTGAGAGACCGGATTATAGGATAGATAGCCGTACTATCAAGAGGGGCTCTCGACCGAGTATCGTGATCGTATCGTTCGTGGAGAGCTCAAACCTTTGCATCCATGCAATCATCTTTATTGGTTCTTATTTGGCTTTTATCCATGTGAGAATTTAGAGCTTGTGTTCATCTCCATACCAAGCTCTAGTTCACCAAAAACGGATTTAATGAATATCTTCTTGCGTTTTTGGTATTGGAGGTTTTACCGGTTTTGGTTTTGAGGTCAAACTCTCTCCTTATATTTTCCTCCTCACATGATAGACTATGATGTGTATATGCATGATCTTGTAGGGCTTGTGATTACCTTCGAAACAAGCCCAAGATCATAGAAAACGGAGTCTTGATGAAAAGCTTGTGCGTTTTCGTGTTGGAGATTTTGCCGGTTCATCCGCTTGGAAAGGTCTCACCATTCCATCCCTCCGCACAATCTCCTTTGCTTGTTTTCATATTTTCAGTTTTTGTAGGGTAAGCTCTTGTCGTCCTCTTTCCAACAAAATTGGATTCACTCGATTCGGACTTCATTTGCAAAAGTTATGGCAGTTCTGGTTTCACTGTTTTGATCTACCCCGGAGAGGGCCCGGAATCTCCGCCCTACCGGAATCTCCGGCCCTGTGACCCGGAATCTCTGGCCCCCCTGTTTTCGCTGATGTTTTGTGTTTGCTGTGGTGCGCCACTGTATAGGGGTCCGGAGTTCCCCCGGAGAAGGACCGGAGTCTCCGGCCCTCTCATTTTCCTCAGCCTTCTGCATCTGTGTGGTGCGCCTCTGGATAGGGGTCCGGAGCTACCCCGGAGGGTGCCCGGAGTCTCCGGCCTGGCCGGAGTCTCCGGCCCCAAGGACCGGAATCTTCGGCCTCCCCGATGACCCAGCAGGCCGGAGTCTCCGGTCACTTACTCCGGAGTCTCCGGCCTGGACAGGCTCCAACGGCTAGTTTTTGGGGGAGGCTATAAAAAGCCTCCTCCCCCCCCCCCCCAAAACCTGGTTACACACCTTGCTCACTTGTTCTTGCTCTTCCCCTTTGCTCTAATCCTTGTGAGCTTGATTCCTCTCTTCCCCTCCAATGATTCTTGCCCAAATTTAGGGTTTCAAGAGAGGAGATCTAGATCTACCATTCCACCAATCAAATTCTCCTCTAAGTGAGGGGAACCTTGTGGATCTAGATTTGGGGTTGCTTTGTGCTCATCCCCTTTGTTCTTCCTCTCTTATTCCCTCCATAGCATTAGTTGCTTTGGTTGGAATTTGGGAGTGAAGGATTTGAGCACTTTGTGTGCTCTTGCCTTTTTGCATTTGTTGCATCGGGTTGCTCTCTCCACGGTGATACGTGAAGTTGAAGGTTGAAGAGCTTGTTACTCTTGGGTGCATTGTGTTCCCAAGAGCTTGTTGCCTCTTGGGTGCATTGTGTACCCTAGACGGTTGGAGGTGCCGCGAAGACTTCGAGTTGTGAAGCTTCGGCACGAGTTTGGGAGCCCCCAATTGAGTTGTGGGTGTGTGCCCCAAAGAGAAGTTGTAAAGGGCTCCGGAATCCGCCCCGAAGGATTCCGATAGTGGAAGGTGAACCAATCCCTTGGGTGAGGTTCATCGGAGAATAGGGTGAGGCCTTTGTGGCATCTTGAGTAGGCCTCTTGTGGCGAGCTCACACCCCTCCAACGAGATGTACTCCCTTAACAAGGAGGAACTCGGGAATACATCCTCGTCTCCACGTGCCTCGGTTATTCCTATACCCGAGCTTTACTTATGCAATTTACATTGTGATAGCCTTCGTGCTTGAAGTTCTTTTCTATAGCTATCACCTTGTTGCTTGAATTGCTTAGCATAAGTTGTTGGTGCACATAGGTGAGCCTAGTAATTAGGTTGTTGGCTTGTTAATTTAAACACATAGTTTTATTCCGCATTTATCAAGCCCCTAATTAGAAAAAGTTTTAATCGCCTATTCACCCCCCCCCCTCTAGGCGACATCTCGGGCATAGTTGTTCTTTCACCTAGTTCCTCCTATCCATATTAATTGCCGTTAATGAGATGTATCTAATTTCTCGAAAAAAATCGGATGTATCTAGGCATAAGGATGAGAAAGTATTAGACTTCTATACTCCTCGCAATTTCTCGTGACGACAGCGTTCCCTAAATAAAACAACATAGAAACGTGCAAATGCTCATTCGCAAAGGCATCATATCTCTTTGCACGAAAACAGCCGTCACTTGATGCCCCTCCACTCCGGGGAGCTCCCCCTCCACTCTCCTCCGGTCTCCTCCAGCCTCTCTCTCCCCCCGCCGCCGCCACCGGAGGTGTCGCCGGGCCAAGCCTAGAGGGCATGGTGGCGGCGGGGCTTTCCGCTGGTCGTGACCCGGGAGGGATTGGGGAGGCGCCCCTGATCTCATCCGTGGCGGTGGTGGTGCGTGGCGTCGGCGGACGGAGGGTGAGATGGCGGCGGTGGCCGGATCGCATCTACGTCTGTTCGACGGGGCGCATCACATGAGAGCCGGGGCGGTGGCTCCGGGCATGGAGATGGTGACCTCTTCTCCGGAGGTTGAAGACCGGACTCGTTGTGATTTGGACTGGTGGATCTTGTGGTCCCACTCCGATCTGCTGGTGGTGGCCCTGCTGGTCGTCGAGTACCAAATCATCGAACTGCTAAATGTGTTTCTCCATGATCGGGCTACCGACATGTTCCAGTCTTCTCATCACAGATCTCCGCGGATTGGCGCATGGCGTCAGTGGATATCTAGATTGGAATTGATCCGGTCATGCGCGCTCTCATCTATGGCCAGAGATGCTTCACGTGGATGAGGCGCGAAGCTTTGCTGTCTTTGTCGTGGTCATGTGATATGTCTAATAGATTTTCATGACATTGACAGTAGTGAAGAAAGCCATGATGGTTGTGATCGGAGGCTTGTGTTGGCGGAGAGGTGGTTTGGTTGTGTTGAATACTCTAGGTACAAGTTTTCCTGTGTGTCAGGTGTTGGGGACTTGCAGCAGCGGCCTTGGAAAGAGGGAGCAGCAACACAGATGGACAACGTTCTGGTGGTACTAAGTACCGAGCCGTGATGTTCGGGGTGAAAGCTCAAGGTCTGGCCTTCATTGGCCGTACTTGGCAATGGCCTTGTTGAAGGCATTGTTTTGGAATTACAGTATTTCTTCCGGATGAAAGCCCAAGGTCTGGCTTTCATTGATTGTACCTGGCAATAGCCTTGCTGAAGACATTGTTTTGGAGAACTTTTTTACGGTCCGGGTGTTGTACTTTGGTGGTGGTTAAAGCGTTGCTGTTGCGAGTGTTCCATCACTCCGACGGGGTCTTTGTTTTTAATTTTCTCTCTTTTTTATTTTTTTCCTTGGCTGTGTGCATGTTGGATATCTTTCGACATCTTGTTGGTGTAGAGGCTAGATATAATTGGTACCTCTCGATATTAATATATTCTCTCTATCAAAATAAATTTGAAGATGCACTCGTGGTCGCACGTTCGCAAGCACGAACGGTGCCTACCCTGTCGCTAACTCATGGGCAAACTCGTCAATTCCCCCCAATCCTTTTTTGTTTTCCACGAGACCCGATCGCTGGGACGAAAAAGCGAGTTTTTTTTAAATATTATTTGTTTTAATAAAAATTCTAAAAGTAATACGTAGATTCAAAATATTTCAAATCTAATACACCGTCGGTCTTCCATGGGCCGAAACACTCTTTTCGGCCCTCTATGGGCCGAAACATTCCTTTCGGCCTTCCGCGAGCCGAAACATTCTAATTAAGTACTAATTATTGGGCTCAACATGTTTCGGCTCGCCGCCGGCCGAAACACTCTTAACAGTGTAACATGAAGTAAGGTTTAGTCAAATGGTCATGCCTTGCTTCTCCACCTAGTAGACCCAAGTTCGAGTCTCCCTCGGGTTAAAATGGTATAATTCTTTTTATTTTTCTTTTAAAATCTAAAAATATGTTAAACTTGTTAAATTCATATATTTTGTATAAATCCAAATAATACAAAATAATATGTCTAAAATTAATTTGTTTTATAAAATGTGTATATTTTGAAGCAAAGTCTAAATAAAATGTGTACACTTTGTTTTATAAATCTAACATGAATATTTTATATATAGATTTATAATAATATTAATAATTCTATACATATTATTTTGATTTATAAAACAAAATATTAAAATAAAAACAAAGTATTTTATTATTTAGATTTAGAACAAAATATTATGTCAATTCGTCCCGAGTTAGTAAAACAAAATAATAATAAACAAGTATTTTATTTATTATTTAGATTTATAATAATATTAATAATTATAGACATATTATTTTTATAAACACAAAATATACACATTTTATTTAGACTTGGCCTCGAAAATATACATATTTGAAAATAAATTCATTCTAGGCATATTATTTTAATTATTTAGATTTATTGAACAAAATATATGAATTTAACATGTTTTACACATTTTCTTGATATAAAAAATATTATTCCATTTTGTTCCGAGTGAGTAAAAAAAATATTAAAGAAAAACAAAATATTTTGGTTATTATTTATATTTAAATGATAATTCTAGACACATTTTCTGGATTTTAAAAGAAAATAAAAATGTTTTGCCAATTTATCTCTAGTGAGACTTGAACTTGGGTCAACTAGGTGGAGAAGCAAGGCATGACCATTGCGCTAGCCATCACTTCATGTTACATTGTAAATCGGCTGGGTTAAGAGTGTTTCGGCCGGCGGCGGGGCCGAAACGTGTTGATTAGGAAGTTCACTTTTCGTCCTAAAACTTATGTTTGGTCTGAATGACCCTGAACTCTGGAAAAGTCCATATCACATCTAAAACTCTTGTGTGTAGCACAAAAAAGGGTTAAACTAGACTGAATTAGTAGGTACCGAATCTTAATTGCGTGTTCCACTGAGTAAAACTCCTCACCGCATCGTATATCCCTAAACTTTCCGAGCACCCGTGGTGCCCCACTCTACTCTCATCCGGCTAATCCACATCACCCCGCTCTTACATGACCCTCGACCTTGTCTAACCCGACCACGACTCAACTCACCCGCATCTCTCGCCCTTTTGCACCTCCATACCTCCATACTCGCGCATCCGGACGTCAGTTCAGCGTTGTCGCTACGCTCGGTGGCGACATCCCTCAACGCCGCACTCATCCGAGGGATCTCGTGGTCGATTGATACTGACATGCTTGTTCACTCAAAATGTCCGGCACAACTAGCCAGTCAACTTTAAAAGGGTGAAGAAATGGGACAGTACACGTCACTATTTTCATTGGGTCATACGGGATGTGAACTTTTTCATGAGTTCAAGGATCATTTTTGGACCAAACAAAAGTTTTAGGATCAAAAGTAAACTTCCTCGATAATTCAGGGACGAAAAGTGGACTTTCTTCTACTACAATCATCTGACCAATCAAAGATAGAGACTGTATGTTTTACAGAACGCCATCAACTTTTGCAACGGAGCTAGTACTAGCCATGTTTGACAACACGTGGTAGTATGTGCCAATTTTAGGCACAAATTTGTACTTCTAGAATATATAAACAGTTCATGCGAGAACAATGCATGAATACATTTATTGGGAATACCTTTCAGTGCCAAGATGTTTTTTTTTCTTTTTTTGGATAAATGCATTGTGTATATGGGAGTAATTAACTGGGGAACTTCTTGATATCTTGCCATATTGGAAATAGATAACTAACTAAACATTTTCAAATGTTCCAATTAAAACCTGTTATACAAGGCAATTGCTTATATATGAGTAAATTTACTCTTGATTACGGTTAAAAAAATTACTCTTGATTTACACATGGGCAAATAGAGCAAGAGTGAAAAGTAGGCCGAATGAGCAAAAGGCTGGGAACTTATGGTAGGCCGGCCCACGTAGCTAGACTAATTAATGCACATACAAAGATTTAACCATTGATTAGTCCAATCAGTTGCAGTAAAGTTGGACTTGTATTATAGGGAGACGTGGACTGTGTAGCATAAAACGTTTTAAGATGTAACTATGTTTAGAGACCACATGTTTTGTAGGACGTTGTCGTCATAAGCTGTGGCCGGCCATATATATGTCCTCCCTCCCTTTAATGCAAGTCCAACTTTGCTGCAACTGACCTGACTAATCAAGTCATTAATATCAATATTACAGGGAGGACATAGACAAGACAATACAAGGTTAAGCTAAACCAACAGGAACTGCATGGTGAGAATGCTGACATTGTGCGAACGAATCGATTGGATTTATCCGTGCAAGCGCCCCGCGGGTGACCTAGCCGCCGCCACCCCTACCCCCGTCCTCATCTCTCGCTTCGCCGCCGCCGGAGGGGAGCCAGCGAGAAACGCCGCGCGCTCCCTGGGGAAGGTGGCGGCGGGGCTTTTCTTCACCCTCCCGCTCGGTGGTGGCCGGCGTGGGACGGCGCGGCCGGGCCGGGGCGCGGCGCTGGCGAGGGGCGCAGCGACGGCAACGGCGGGTCGACGCGGCGGCGTCACGCGGCCCCGACGGCGGCGTGGTGGGCTTCGTGGTGGCGGGGCGTGTCGCGGCTACTGGGGAGACGACCTGGTTCCCCAGATCTAAAGCTCGGCGGCTGCCGGCGGTGCGGGCGGTGGAAGGCGCTAGCTGCTCCCCTCTGCCGGCTCGTCGGCGGGTAGGGGTCGCGTTCGACCGGGGCGTGTGGTGTCGGCCGACCTTGTGATGTGGCGGCCCCGGGCTGGGTCCTTGCGAGGAGCGGCTGTTGGTGCGGTTAGCGGTGAGGAAGGTGGACATCGGCGAGGATTCCGGTGTGTGTGCTTCGATCTGCGGCCCGGCTTGTTCTAGCTGCGGCTCGGTACTGCATCGGAGTGCTCGGCCTGGAGGTGCGGAGCTGTTTTCGGCATGGTTGGTGGTCGGAAGGCTTCGGCGCGCATGGTGGATGCTCGTGGGCGGCCGTTTCAGGTCGCAGGTTGTTGAGCTTCTCCGGGAGAAATCCTTGTGACGCCTGCGGGCGTCACGGGCTTTCTTGAAAGCATCGCCGAGGTATGCTCACTCCTCCTCCTACGGCCTCGACTTCGGAGGGAAATGTCAGATCCGATATCGGGCGATGGAGATGCTTCCGCGTCTCTTTCCCTCTTGGGGGCATCGTCTTAGAGTCGTCTACAGCTGGGGTTCAGTGAAGAGGGTTTAATGCCGGCCTGCTGTGCTAGGTCCAAGGGTGCAGTTTGGCAATGATGATGTGTCGAGTTGAAGTTGGGTCGCGGTTGGGCTTCGGTAGTCGGTCTTCCCGGCGTGTCTGATGGGTTTGTTCTCGGTCGGCGTAAGTCCAGCATATTTCCCTTGTGAAGCTCGTCGTCGGATTCGGAGATGTCTGTCCTTGGCACGTGTGGCCAATTGTTGGCATAGACCGACATGGGATCTGACGCCCTTTGTGAGGCTCTGTTTGGGAAGGTGCAATGATGTCGGACAAGAACAAGATCGATCGTCCACCTACTAGAGATCAATGCCGATACAATTCATTGTCCTAGGATCGACGTTTGACAAGAACAAGATTGCCAATAGTACACAGTGTTGTGGTATGAAGTAATATATATAATTAGGGGTTGCCAAATTGCCAATAAGGATGGCAATGGGTAGGGTATGGGCAGGGTAGAGCAATACCATACCCATACCCATATAGTCTATGGGTACGAAGTTATACCCATACCCTTACCCGCGGGGATGAAAGTCTACCCATACCCATACCCGACGGGTACCCGTACCCATTGGGTACCCGTTGGGTAAATAAAATTGTACGCAAATTGTTCACAATTTTATATTCTTTGGTAGCACATTTTGACAAAAAAATCAATTATCTTATCTCAGTAACAGGTAGATGAATACATGACAATTATATAATTTTGAAAATCACAATCTTATGGTCATATCTAGTAAGTCAACCGAGTAGGGTACATATCCCAGTATAAACGGGTAGGGTATGGGTATACCCACGGGTAAAGGGTTGTACCCATACCCTACCCACGACTTGGCGGGTAGGGTATGGGTACTACCCATGGGTATAAAAATGTGCCCATACCCTCCCCATACGGGTACGGTACCCATGGGTAAAATTGCCATCCTTAATTGCCAATAACACATGAGAGGAAGATTAATTAGCGGGCAAGAAATAGGTACCTATTATAGGTACTCATTGCGTACGTAAATGCTAAGTACGTACGTTGAATGAAGATAATCTATGGCGATGAGACGAAGAAGAGGAGGAGTTCAGGAGGATGCGTAATCCGTACCCTGTTGAAGACCATGAATCCGAGGTCGAGTTGGACGCCGTCGACGTCGACGGTCCTGGCGTGGCCGCCGAGGGTCTCGTCTGCCTCGTACACCGTCACACGCGGTCTGCCGCCGCTGCCTCCGCCCCCGCACGCCAGCTCGTGCGCCGCCGCCAGGCCGCTGACGCCGGCGCCGACCACGGCAACCCTCATCTCCTCCATCTCCTCTGGTGTTCTGGCGGCGTGGGAGTGAGTCAGTCAACAAGTGGCAATGTGCATTGGCATTGGCGGCGAGACGAGGAAGATATAAAAGGGAATGGAGGAAGACGAGCAACCGAGGAGGCTTTGTCTTTTTTAATCCCACAATCCCTGCTGGTTAGTTGGACACTCGTGACAACCTCCTTGACGAGCCACCGAGGAGGCTTTGTCTTTCTTAATCCCACAATCCCACCACCATCCCTGCTGCTAATCTGACCTTTAACGACGAACCGTAAAATACTCCTTGGCTAGCCTGAGACGCCGTCGCGGCGAATCCTAATGCTCTGTTTATTACTGTACAATTGAAGAAATGTACTAACTGGGTCTAGCTACGTGCCAGGAATGTAGCGGCAGGCATTCGAGTCATATGCATCGGCGGCGGTCCCACTGACACTAAAAGCATCTCCAGCGGCGCTTTCGGTAGAGTTCTCTATAATAGCGTTGGCAATTGTTATTGTAGGCGTCTGCATATATTTGTCCGACGTAGTAGTCCTTCCTAAATTAGATCTAAACTAGAAGCATTGGGCGCGCTTTGCCGCACCCGTTGTTGCTGTTTGCATTAGATTGTTGCATGATCTATCCGTTGGCGGGTTGCTTTTTTTCTAGATGGACGGGTTGTTCTTTTTTTTTAGCATGTGAAAGGAAATATAATTTAGGGAAAATTGGTTTCTGTTGTTTTGTATTTCAGAAAACCCACTTAGTGAAATGTTCTCGGAATTGGACGAAAATTTAAGAAAATTATTTTTACGCCAAGAAAAAGACGGAGTCCGGAGGGCGACCTAGGGGGCACCACAGGCCAGGGGCGGGCCCCAGCCGTGGGCTAGGGTTGACCCACGTGGTCAACCCGCCCCTGCTCCCTGTGGGGCCCCTCAGCCCCCTCCGGCGCCTATTATATCCCTTCAACCCTAAAAACGTCGAGTCGGCCATTATTTTCCATGAAATTTTCCCGAAGCCGTCGCCATCTCGAAACCTAATTCGGGAGGATTCTGAAGTTGATCCCGGCACCCTGCAGGAGGGGAGATCGTTTCCGGAGGGCTCTTCATCGACATGCTGTGGCACCCCGATCCGGAGACCGAGTTACCCCATATATCAGTCCTAGGAGCACTGAATATATGACAACTTGATAGCAGAACATAACCACTTTATTAAGGAGTCGGGGAACCGACGATGGATTACAAGGGTCTCATTACAAGGCTGCGCCCTAGCGCACACAACAGTTTGTACATTATTTATCGAACATGACTTCATCAGAGGGCGTCAGCGGATTGGCGGAAGCGTGCGACGAAGAGGGCCTAACTCCACAGGGCTCTGCCTGGATACTGGATCTAGTTCTCGTACAAGGGGTACTCGGCGACGGGGGTAGGGGGATCTGGCCACATGAAAAGTCAGGTGAGTACGTGGAATGTACTCGCAAGACATCAATCCACAATCAACCGTAACCAACGATCCTATATGGCATGGCATGTGCAAGTGCGAGTCCAAGCTTAACGGTTGGACTTAACTTACCTACTTACCTGTGACGAAAACCGTGGATTATGAGAACGAGTCTCATTCCCACACAACAATATTCTCAACACATAGGTTCTCAAGCGTGACCAACTCTGGTCCACCTCGAGCTCAGCTTTTGACCAACTATGGTCCACTTTCAGCACTTTCAACATAAACCAACTCTGACCACTTAGTGAGTTTGTTTCTCCGTGTTCGACTGGACTGACTCTAGTGTGACTGTACCCAACACCGTTCCTTAGGTAGGAACAATACTAGATTCTAGATTTGACACTCTCGAGAGGTTGCAACTTCTAGGCACACGTTGGGGTCTAAGCTTGTACCGCCGGTACCTGCAGCACAAACCTATTCCCCCGTAGCCGTCCGCTCTACCAAGACACTCCTTGTGTAGCTACCGACTTACCACTCGGGCTAAGTCTTATGACGAAGTGAATCCGGCACGTCCCCAACTCATGAGCAACGCCTAGCTCCGGAACCTTCACAAGACTAGCCCCAACCACAACTATGCAGTAACCGACTAGACTTGCCAAGTGGGTAGCATCAAAAGAGGCTCGATAGGCTACTAAGCTACGGTCTGCCCATTTCAACGACGCATGGTTGTGCGGGTGTGTTTGGCGAGTGGCACTATAAGACTCAATCTAGTCGACGGAGGTGGTTATCTTTTAGTCGATTTTATTCTCAGCCATAAGACAGCAACAAACGTTAGTCCACAAGATATACATGAGCATACAATAATCACATAGTAGTTTAGCAAGGTAAAGTAAGGTCAACCGGGCGATGGTGGAGTTTCCTCCGACCAGTGACAGCCACAGGTTGAGTAAAGATAAAATAACAAAATCAACCGGGCGAGGACGGAGATGTCTCCGGCCAGTAACAGCCACGGGTTGAGTAAACAAAATAAAGTAGCGCAATTGGTTAGCGTCAACCGGGCGATGGTGGAGTTTCCTCCGACCAGGGACAGCCACAGGTTGAGTAAAGATAAAATAACAAAATCAACCGGGCGAGGACGGAGATGTCTCCAGCCAGTAACAGCCACGGGTTGAGTAAAGAAAATAAAGTAGCACAATTGGTTAGCGTCAACCGGACGATGGTGGAGTTTCCTCCGACCAGGGACAGCCACATGTTGAGTAAAGATAAAATAACAAAATCAACCGGGCGAGGACGGAGATGTCTCCGGCCAGTAACAGCCACGGGTTGAGTAAAGAAAATAAAGCAGCACAATTGGTTAGCGTCAACCGGGCGAGGGCGGAGGTGTCTCCGGCCAGTAGCAGCCACGGGTCGACTACATAAGTTAGTGGAGGCGTCCACGCGATCCCGTTCCACCATTCCATTGACTGCGGCGGTTCCCCCAGTCCATCGTCGCCGGAATGGGGAGTGGTGCATGGTACCTCCAACACAACGCCACAACTCTACGGAAAAGTAGCCGCTTCAATCCACTTGGGCAGGACCCAACGTGTATTTAGACGGGGTACCGGAACTCAACTCACGGAACATGAGTTTATCGTATTGCAGAAAATAAAAGTAGCATTGACGGCTCACATAAAATAATAGACATGAAATAAAGGTGACAACAATAGATTGCATGAAATCATAAGCATGAAATAATAAGCATGTGAGATGCAACTATCGCTCAAACAATTAGCAAACAAGTTAAATAAGGCTTCGGCAACTTGGAAACAGATGGTTGGGGGCTGATGGCTTGCCTTCAGGGATAGGTTCCACTTCCTCTTTGAAGGTAGGGTTTGGATCTATTAAATAAATTGAAAAACAAGGTTAAAACCCTCCTCAAGGAATTACAAAGTTCAGTGGGCAAATGAATTTCAAATCCATTGAAACCAGTGGCATGGGACAGATCTTTTCAAAACCAAACTACTGCAAAAAGATTCATATTATTTCGAATTTTTTGAAAGAGTTATGACCCTCCAATGTTGACCCTAAAAATCTGTTTTTCCAAAACAGAGAAAAAAACAGAAAAGAAAACGATTCGAAAACATTAGAAACCTGACGGGTGGGTCCCGCCCTTTAAAATCCGAATCGGTACGCGCCGGGAAATAAGAACAGAGGGGGGAAGGGAGGTCACCGTCGCCGGCGTTCTCACCATCGAGGACGAGGGCGTCGATTCCGGCGGTCCTAGGGTAAGGTGAGGGTCGCTACGGGCTCCGGGAGGTTTGGATTGGAAGAGGGGAGAGGTGTGGGCGGCGGGGTGGCTCTGGGGGTGAGGAATCGCCCGGAGACAGAGCGGCGGGGACGCGCTCGTCGCCGGCGCTCCGGTGCTCCCGGGGAGCTAATCGTGGGTAGGGAGGAGGCTCAGAGGAAGGGGGTGGTGGTGTGGTGCTTGAGGGCGGCCGGGGGGGTCCTTTTATAGTATCCCGAGGGTGTGACCGCCGGGGAGGGTTGTGGTGAGGTGGCGGTGACATGTCTGGCGGTAGCGACGAGACGACGGCCGGCGCGTCGTCGGTGTAGCGTCCAGGCCGTGCTGTCGACGCGAAACCGGGGCCGGGGATAGGACCGGGGGTGGCGTGGCACCTGGCGGCGGTGGGGGTCCGGGTGGTCATGCCGTGGCGGCGACACGGGGCGGCCGGGGCAGGGCAGTCAACGGGCGGCGCGTCGATGGTGTAGCGGCAGGGGTTGCTGTGCGGGAGCTGCCTCCGCTGGACGACGGGATTCGCGGAGCGGCGGCCTGTGCGGCACTGTGCGGTGAGGGACCCGCGGCGGCGCTGTGCAAGCGGCGTGTCGTCACATGGCCGATGGCGCACGGGAGAGGATGGGGCGGAGGGGTGTGCCGTGGTGGTCGAGCAGGAGGTGGAAAAGTTGAGGGACACGAGGGGAGGCGATGGGGAGGTCACCGGCGGCGACCAAGAACTGGCGGCGCCGTCGTGCCCACTGGCCTGACCATGCCGACATCGGCATCAGGATGTTTCTCTCATCCTAGGGCCCTAAAAGCAAAACCAATCGTGTCACTTGGTGCCAAATGCAAAATCCTACAAGTTTGCAGAAGAAACTTCTTCCATATTCGAAACTTTGGTTATACAAAAATTTCATCGAACACCTTCGGTCAAAAAGAAAAATCCTGTTTTGGGGATTCAAATCAAATGGGATTGAGACCAAAATTTTCCCTGAGATAGGTACTGGTTATGAGCACTTATTTTGGGAGTTTTTATGAAAAGGAGAAATGATTTATGGGGTTTTCAAAATAACCGAAATTTTTGGCAGAAACTTAGATAGGAAAAAGATCAAATATTTTCTTAGCAAGGTATCAAATATTTTTACATATTTAGGTTATACACTGGTTGGGGATACTCCCTGAATTTTTGTAGAATTTTTTAATATGGTTTTGACCTACTTCCTTTGGAAAGCTAGGGTTTTGGGGTTTTAGGCAGAAAATAAATAAGGGAAAAGGTCAAATCTTCTTAACAAGTCACCCAATATTTTTGCATAAATAGGTTCAATCCTAGCTGGGGGTCACTCTGGAATTTTTGGGGAATTTTTGAAGTCACCTTTGGCACTCTCCCTTTGGAAGGCTAGGGTTTAGGCCCTTTTTGCATTTAAAGACAAGATAAATATTTTGAGAATCTTGGGGTTTTGGAAATGTAGGAAAAAATAGAGGTGCAAAGATCAGAAGATCCAAATCCAAATCCCAATTTGGTTTTGTCAAATAAAATTTTAAAGGGCCAAATTTCAGGATGTGACAAACCTTCCCCCCTTAAAATGAATCTCGTCCCCGAGATTCGAGTTTCTCATGGAATAGGTATGGTTATTCTGCTCTCAAAGAATCCTCTCATTTCCAGGGGGCTTCCTCTTTGGTGGGTTTATCCTCTTTTTCCTTATTTAACCTTGTGACTCTGCTGTGGGTGTGGCGTTCTGGCTTGTCCAAACTTTGAAGGGGACATTCCTCACGCGTGAACTCGTGGCTTAGGTCCAAGTCTAGGGAAAAACATAAAACGGTGCCTTGCAACGAAACCTTCTGACGAGAGAGTGGGGAGTTCCAGGGTCAGCTAAAATTATTGCAAGTTTAGCGTTGGTGGTTCACATACCAAGCATCACATCTGAAGCTTCGTAGGTTTCTTCGGCGGACATGTGGTGGACACGAGCGACTTGAGGCGGCGTGATTGTTCCGGCGGGAGGGTTGTTGAGGTTGCGATTGTTGTTACTGCCATTGTTGTTCTTGGTCAACGGGCAATCAGCTATGTAGTGCCCTTTCTTGCCGCACTTAAAGCAGGAATTTTCCCTCTTGCAGTCATCCACGAGTGGACGCTTGTGGTAGAACTCATTGCGGGGGTATCCTTCCTTTCTGGGTGGGGTCCAGGTAGTTGGAGGTGCAGGGGCCTGTGAGTTGGGTGGCCAGGTACGTTGTTTCTTGCGAGCTTCTTCTGGCTGGTGTTTACGAGACTCAAACTTGTTCTTGTGGGAATCATAGATGGTGCGGTGTTCCTTTTCTGAAATCAGTGCGGTGTTTACCATGGCTTGAAAATCTGGAAACTGTAGAACGCTGAGCTGGGTCTTGATGGCCTGGTGTATTCCGTGGAGAAATCTATCCTTCTTCTTCTCATCTGTGTTGACATCTTTAGGGGCATAGCGGGCAAGATCGTTGAACTTGGTCATGTACTCACTTACAGTTGAGTTGCCCTGAGTGAGTGCTAGGAGTTCCTGCTGTTTCATCTTCATAAGGCTTGAGGGTATGTAGGCTTTGCGGAAGATTTCTTGGAATTCGGTCCAGGTGATAGTGGTTCCATTTCCTCTCATATCTTTCTGATTGTCCCACCACACATCGGCGGGTCCTCCAAGATAGTGAGTGACGAAAGGTACCTTGTCTTGCTCATCAACGCGAGCGATCTCTAACTTCTTTTCCATGGTACGGAGCCAATCATCTGCTTCGAGTGGGTTGGTGGCCTGCGAGAACTGGGGTGGCCGAGTGCGCTGGAAGTCTTGCAGCTTGGAGCGGGTCGGGCGAGGGGCGTTCTGTGCTTGCATGTAGGTGCCAAATTCTCTCATAATTTGAGTCATGTACAGCTGGTGGCGTTCATCCATCAACAACAATAGCTGGCTTGGAGTTGGTTCCTGTGGGGGTGGAGTCGGCGGCTGTGGGGGCATTGGGTCCATGCCAGCTTGTCGGGCTGAACGGCGGATTGGGGTTCCTTGGCTGCCACTTGTACCTGTGTTGGGCCTCATCCTGGTTGGTTGAAGGTGGGGTTGACGGGTGCCATGAGCTTCCATAAGGGGAGAAAGAAACGCAATATCCAAGAAGATCCAAATAAAGCAAGAGATAAAACCAAGGCGTTTTTATACAATGGAGAGTTGGGTTACATGACACATGGTACACAATATTATACGAGGGACAAGCCATTACTCCTACATTATTCACGCGCACGTCGGACTACGCGGTCGTCGACTATGATACATAACTAGGATGAAAGCGCTACTGCTCCTGAGGCTAGCGTCTAGAACTACATATCGAGGGGAGTGGCAGGTGCGATGATGTCGATGCCGTTGATGCTCCTTCCCAGCGTTCTGGGGCGTACGACGGGAAGGGTGTGCCGATGTCGACGCGGAGACACTGGGCCTGAGGTTCCTGAGTGTATCCAGTGAAGAAGCGAGGAGGGGCGCTAGAACTACGGAACGCGGTGGCTCGAGCGGGAGTGGGAGCGAGTCTTCCTCTAAGCTGGTCAAGAGTAAGAGGAAGGTGAGCTGGGTATGGAGGGATCTGACGAGAAGAGCTAGGTACTGGTGCTCTCACTACCTCGGCTGCAGTCATGCCATTGCGAAGCCTAGGTAGCTGAAGAAGAGTGTCATGCAGATACTGGTGGAGGTGGGAGGTGTACTGGAGTAGGGTGGTAAGTTCTGGAGAGGGATTCCATGGGCTGGGAAAGAGGATATCCCCATTGCTCAAATCCAACCTCGGGAGGTGTACATAGCGGGTGCACCTCTTCATGCGGGGATCGTGGGTGCGGAGGAGAATGATGGCATCTGCGGCGACTTCCTGGATGGCTCGGGTCTCCTGGTGGTGGACGCCGGAGGAGAGGGCGTACGTGTGTCCTTGGCCCACGGGCAAGGCGCACAAGTAGACGGTGGCGACGAACTCAGGGTGAGTCCCACCAGAACGGGAGGCGAGTACGCGGTATGTCGGGGAGGAGAGGTTGGGTAGAGGTGTGCCCAAATCTCCCGGAGGAATTGCGGCATGCCGGGAACGTTCAAGGCGGGGGTTTCTACGGGTAGCTCGAACTTCATCTGTACCAGAGGTAGAAGCCAAAAATGTGAGTTGCAAGGTTAGAAAAACACAAACAGATAGAGAAACAATTAAAAGCAAGCAAAGCAACGTTCGCTATCTAAGGCTCCGTTTAGAACTAGGGTATCCTACCGGCAGTTAGGCTCTGATACCAAGCTCTGTGGCACCCCGATCCGGAGACCGAGTTACCCCATATATCAGTCCCAGGAGCACTGAATATATGACAACTTGATAACAGAACATAACCACTTTATTAAGGAGTCGGGGAACCGACGATGGATTACAAGGGTCTCATTACAAGGCTGCGCCCTAGCGCACACAACAGTTTGTACATTATTTATCGAACATGACTTCATCAGAGGGCGTCAGCGGATTGGCGGAAGCGTGCGACGAAGAGGGCCTAACTCCACAGGGCTCTGCCTGGATACCGGATCTAGTTCTCGTACAAGGGGTACTCGGCGACGGGGGTAGGAGGATCTGGCCACATGAAAAGCCAGGTGAGTACATGGAATGTACTCGCAAGACATCAATCCACAATCAACCGTAACCAACGATCCTATATGGCATGGCATGTGCAAGTGTGAGTACAAGCTTAACGGTTGGACTTAACTTACCTACTTACCTGTGACGAAAACCGTGGATTATGAGAACGAGTCTCATTCCCACACAACAATATTCTCAACACATAGGTTCTCAAGCGTGACCAACTCTGGTCCACCTCGAGCTCAGCTTTTGACCAACTATGGTCCACTTTCAGCACTTTCAACATTAACCAACTCTGACCACTTAGTGAGTTTGTTTCTCCGTGTTCGACTGGACTGACTCTAGTGTGACTGGACCCAACACCGTTCCTTAGGTAGGAACAATGCTAGATTCTATATTTGACACTCTCGAGAGGTTGCAACTTCTATCCACACGTTGGGGTCTAAGCTTGTACAGCCGGTACCTGCAGCACAAACATATTCCCCCATAGCCGTCCGCTCTACCAAGACACTCCTTGTGTAGCTACCGACTTACCACTCGGGCTAAGTCTTATGACGAAGTGAATCCGGCACGTCCCCAACTCATGAGCAACGCCTAGCTCCGGAACCTTCACAAGACTAGCCCCGACCACAACTATGCAGTAACCGACTAGACTTGCCAAGTGGGTAGCATCAAAAGAGACTTGATAGGCTACTAAGCTACGGTCTGCCCATTTCAACGACGCATGGTTGTGCGGGTGTGTTTGGCGAGTGGCACTATAAGACTCAATCTAGTCGACGGAGGTGGTTATCTTTTAGTCGATTTTATTCTCAGCCATAAGACAGCAACAAACGTTAGTCCACAAGATATACATGAGCATACAATAATCACATAGTAGTTTAGCAAGGTAAAGTAAGGTCAACCGGGCGATGGTGGAGTTTCCTCCGACCAGTGACAGCCACAGGTTGAGTAAAGATAAAATAACAAAATCAACCGGGCGAGGACGGAGATGTCTCCGGCCAGTAACAGCCACGGGTTGAGTAAAGAAAATAAAGTAGCACAATTGGTTAGCGTCAACCGGGCGAGGGCGGAGGTGTCTCCGGCCAGTAGCAGCCACGGCTCGACTACATAGTTAGTGGAGGCGTCCACGCGATCCCGTTCCACCATTCCATTGACTGCGGCGGTTCCCCCAGTCCATCGTCGCCGGAATGGGGAGTGGTGCATGGTACCGTCCAACACAACGCCACAACTCTACGGAAAAGTAGCCGCTTCAATCCACTTGGGCAGGACCCAACGTGTATTTAGACGGGGTACCGGAACTCAACTCACGGAACATGAGTTTATCGTATTGCAGAAAATAAAAGTAGCATTGACGGCTCACATAAAATAATAGACATGAAATAAAGGTGACAACAACAGACTGCATGAAATCATAAGCATGAAATAATAAGCATGTGAGATGCAACTATCGCTCAAACAATTAGCAAACAAGTTAACAAGGCTTCGGCAACTTGGAAACAGATGGCTGGGGGCTGATGGCTTGCCTTCAGGGATAGGTTCCACTTCCTCTTCGAAGGTAGGGTTTGGATCTATTAAATAAATTGAAAAACAAGGTTAAAACCCTCCTCAAGGAATTACAAAGTTCAGTGGGAAAATGAATTTCAAATCCATTGAAACCAGTAGCATGGGACAGATCTTTTCAAAACCAAACTACTGCAAAAAGATTCATATTTTTTTGAATTTTTTTGAGAGAGTTATGACCCTCCAAAGTTGACCCTAAAAATCTGTTTTTCCAAAACAGAGAAAAAAAAGACAGAAAAGAAAACGATTCAAAAACATTAGAAACCTAATGGGTGGGTCCCACCCTTTAAAATCCAAATCGGTACGTGCCGGGAAATAAGAACAGAGGGGGGAAGGGAGGTCGCCGTCGCCGGCGTTCTCACCGTCGAGGACGAGGGCGTCGATTCCGGCGGTCCTAGGGCAAGGTGAGGGTGGCTACGGGCTCCGGGAGGTTTGGATTGGAAGAGGGGAGAGGTGTGGGCGGCGGGGTGGCTCTGGGGGTGAGGAATCGCCCGGAGACAGAGCGGCGGGGACGCGCTCGTCGCCGGCGCTCCGGTGCTCCCGGGGAGCTAATCGTGGGCAGGGAGGAGGCTCAGAGGGAGGGGGTGGTGGTGTGGTGCTTGAGGGCGGCCGGGGGGGTCCTTTTATAGCGTCCCGAGGGTGACCGCCGGGGAGGGTTGTAGTGAGGTGGCGGTGAGCTGTTTGGCGGTAGCGACGGGACGACGGGCGGTGCGTCGTCGGTGTACCGTCCAGGCCGTGCTGTCGACATGAAACCGGGGCCGGGGATAGGACCGGGGTGGCGTGGCACCTGGCGGCGGTGGGGGTCGGGTGGTCATGCCGTGGCGGCAACGGGGCGGCCGGGGCAGGGCAGTCAACGGGCGGTGCGTCAATGGTGTAGTGGCAGGGGTGCTGTGCGGGAGCTGCCTCCGCTGGACGACGGGATTCGCGGAGTGGCGGCCTGTGCGGCACTGTGCGGTGAGGGACCCGCGGCGGCGCTGTGCAAGCGGCGTGTCGTCACATGGCCGACGGCGCACGGGAGAGGATGGGGCGGAGGGGTGTGCCGTGGTGGTCGAGCAGGAGGTGGAAAAGTTGAGGGACACGAGGGGAGGCGATGGGGAGGTCACCGGCGGCGACCAAGAACTGGCGGCGCCGTCGTGCCCACTGGCCTGACCATGCCGACATCGGCATCAGGATGTTTCTCTCATCCTAGGGACCTAAAAGCAAAACCAATCATGTCACTTGGTGCCAAATGCAAAATCCTACAAGTTTGCAGAAGAAACTTCTTCCAGATTCGAAACTTTGGTTATACAAAAATTTCATCGAACACCTTCGGTCAGAAAGCAAAACCAAGTTTTGGGGCTTCAAATCAAATGGGATTGAGACCAAAATTTTCCCTGAGATAGGTACTGGGTATGTGCACCTATTTTGGGTGTTTTTATAAAAAGGAGACTTGATTTATGGGGTTTTCATAATAACCAAAATTTTTGGCAGAAACTTAGATAGGAAAAAGATCAAATATTTTCTTAGCAAGGTATCAAATATTTTTACATATTTAGGTTATACACTGGTTGGGGATACTCCCTGAATTTTTGTAGAATTTTTTAATATGGTTTTGACCTACTTCCTTTGGAAAGCTAGGGTTTTGGGGTTTTAGGCAGAAAATAAATAAGGGAAAAGGTCAAATCTTCTTAACAAGTCACCCAATATTTTTGCATAAATGGGTTCTATCCTAGCTGGGGGTCACTCTGGAATTTTTGGGGAATTTTTTAAGTCACCTTTGGCACTCTCCCTTTGGAAGGCTAGGGTTTAGGCCCTTTTTGCATTTAAAGATAAGATAAATATTTTGAGAATCTTGGGGGTTTTGGAAATGTAGGGAAAAATAGAGGTGCAAAGATCAGAAGATCTAAATCCAAATCCTAATTTTGGTTTTGTCAAAGAAAATTTTAAAGGGCCAAATTTCAGGATGTGACACATGCCTTCCACCGGTATGATGCGTGAGTAGTTCCACCTTGGAGTACGGGTCTATGGCAGTAGCTAGATGGTGGTCTCTCTCCCTTGTGCCTCATTGTTTATGATCTGGTGAGCTGCCTAACATGATCATGATCGATTATTACAATGCTATATGATGTGTTTGGTGGGATCCAATGGATTATGAAGTTATGATCAGATTGTGCATGGTTCTTATATGTTAATTTATGTTCTTGCATGCTCTCCGATATGTGTAGTTACTTTGACCAAGTGATTGTGTGTATCTCCAATAGAGAGTATTTATGCTAGATGATAGGTTCATACCCCCTTTTGGGCTAGCGCTTGAGTGACAGAAACATGCAAAGCCGACGGTGTGATGTTGCTACTAGGGGTAAAACAATGGTGTTTACGTCTTCATGATTATAAATATTGCTTACATCATGCACTTTACTTAATATAATTATGTGTTGCTTGCAACTTAATACTGACGGGTGACAGGCTGGATAGCGATCCCTAGGTGGACTTTTTAGACAAAGATGCAGTTGGATGACGGTCTTTGTTATTTGTTGTGATGCCTACATAAATAGTACTATGAACTTTTTGATTTGACTAGATTAAGTTTGTGTCATAATCTTGTCAATTGCCTAGCTGTAATTTGTTTACCCATTATATAAGTATTTTATTTTATGGAGAGATACCACTAGTGAACCCATGGCCCCCGGTCCATCTTTTTCCATTGATTATAACACTGTTTACTTGCTTCTCATAATCACTAGCTCGCTGGTCCATTTTCATATTTCATCCACTTCACCATACGTTTTAACCGCTTTGTTTTCACCAGACCGGGAAGATTGACAACCTTCCTGCCGTTGGGGGCAAAGTAATTGTTTGAGTGTGTGCAGGTCCATGTTCGTCGAAGGTTAATCGCCAGAGATTGTTGACGGGCACCTCGTTGTTGATTTGAGAAGCACAAGTAACACAAGAGGGGTGAAAGCAACAGTGATTTGAGAGCAGTAGTAACAGTAACACGGAAGCAGTGATGATGAAAGATGGACCGGGGTTCATAGTTTCACTAGAGGTAACTCTCCAAATAAAATAACATGCGTTGGGTAAACAAATTACAGTTGGGCAATTGACAGAATTGCACTAATTAGTTATGACAAAGCAACCAAGTCTATGAATCATACGTAGGCATGTGTTCCATATATAGTTGTATCTACTCGCAATGAGAATTCGCACAACATCTTTTGTCCTACCATCCGGTTTCAGTCGGGCCAATTAAGGAACTTATGGCAATTAAGGTGCTCCTTTTAATAGAGCACCGGAGCAAAGCATTAACACTCAATGAACACATGTAATCCTCAGGTTACAAGCCATCCCTATTGATATCCCAAGCTGTCACCTTTGGGGTCGCCGGTTCAGACAAGTAACAGGTGCATACAACTTGTAGATAGGATCTAAGACAACAATTATATTTATGCAAACATAATGAGCTTAAATCTAAGATCATGCCACTCGTGCACTAGTGACAAGCAATGAACCACATCAAGATTGCAGAAACGAAAATTTATAAACATAAGTGACTGATCATAATGTAATAATCCATCGGATCCCAACAAACACAACGCATATTACATCAGATTGATCTCGATCATGTAGGGCAGCTCACGAGAACATGGTATTGAACAACAAGGGGGAGAGAGTACCAACTAGCTACTGCTACAAACCCATAGTCCATGGGGGAACTACTCACGAACCATCCCGAAGGCAGCAGTGGCGATGAAGATAGCTCCGGGGGCCAATCCCTGTCCCGGAAGGGTGTCAAAACAGGAACTTTTTAGCCCCCAAAACTTGTCGGCGATGGCGGCGGAGCTCTGTATCGTTTTTGGAAAAATCCTTCGGGGGTTTGGGTTTTTTCTTCGGGGATAATTTTATAGGCATCGGAGGTGGCCGAGGGGGTTTCCGAGGGGCACAGGCAGGTCCCACCCGCGAGTCCTAGGGGGGCGTGGCTTCCACCCGCCTGGATGTTGTGGGCCTCCCATGGGCATGTCCTTCTGGCTCACAGAGTTTTTATTTATTTCTTATTTTATGTGATTTTTTCAGATTTTTCTGAGTACTTCCATTTTTTGGCATTTTCTGCAATCCACAGACAGAAACTGGCATTGGGCACTGGGTTAATAGGTTAGTCCAGAAAATGCTATGAAATCATATGAAAAACATGTAACAATGGCATGAAACAAGCATGTAACAATCAACAATTATAGATATGTTTGACACGTATCAGCATCCCCAAGCTTAACTCCTGCTCGTCCTTGAGCAGGTAACTGATAAAAAGAATAATTTTGATGAGACATGCTGGCAACATAATCTTGATCAAGATAGTAATGTAAAAACACATGAGCTGAGATGAAGTGATCTAAAACAATTTTCTATAGTTGATATGAAGCAAACAATGAATAACCAAGTTGAATCATCTAAATAAAAACATTTCATGGATAGTACTTTGGGGACATGAAAGTATAAAGATTGACATGACTTGTTAGCTCTCAAGTTAATATCTTCAAGTCAAAAGTATTTGAAGCCAACACAAAGGAAGATACAAGTTTCAGTAATGCTTCAACTTTCAACATACGTATCTCATGGATAAAGTCAACACAAAGAATTATGATTAGTCATAAAGATATAATATAATCAACTATACCCAGGGTCAACACTACATGTTTGCTTGTGGAGATAGAAAAAGAAAGGAAAACTGACTCAACATAAAAGTAAAAAAGAAAGGCCCTTCGCAGAGGGAAGCGGGGATTAATCATGTGCTAGAGTTTCATAAGTTCAAAAAACAGAAGTAAAACAATTTTGGGAGGTTTATGCTTTCGTCAACAAAACCATAATAAAGAAACTCATCGGTCACCCATGTGAAACAAAGCTTTTAGACTTTTGAGAGCGGCTATGTAATTAGAAGAATGATGTCACTCCCCGGGCTCCTTTGGTTCCACTAGTCATAGGTTACCAATTTCTCGGTTATATGTGTGACGAGACAAAGTGGGTTATAATTATATTTTATGAGACGCGGAGTCCCTTGCCAGCTCTCGGCAAATTTAAATGAGCACAAATTCCATACTGATACCCACAAGTATAGGGGATCGTTGAAATCTTCGATGTGTAAGTATTAGTATTGATCCCACGAGGAGTAGAAGGTATAAGTATTTATCCTCTCAAATAAGAGTGTCACTTCTCTTATTATCTATGCACTAGACAAACTAAAATGATTAAATGATGCAAGTGTTTTTGGGTTTTTGGTGTAGAGTTTGCAATAAAGTAAAAAGCTGAAAATAAAATATGACAAGTGAAAGCTCTCAAAGAGAGAAAGCCCAATCCTCTATGCAGAAAGAGGACAAGCTTGAGTGGTGTGTTTCTTATAGGTGGAAAACGTTCCCAAGGGCTACATGGATTTCATGGCATAAATATTTCTATAACAACAAGGTAAACATTTTGTCAAGTTTTAATCTTCTTTGGACAGAGCCATAATTAGGTGTAGTTAAATAAATAAACTAAACCCCTTATGATGGATCATGTGGCCAAGTAAATGACTGCACAAGAATTATTAATACATAAAGTCCCACCATAGCATTACACTCTAAGGTCCCCGATATAAATCCCCTCCTAATGTAACTTCATGTATTAGACCAAGGTTTACGTGTCCTCCTAGGTCCTACCCATTCCATCACACTAGTGTGATAGCACCTTCATGCATTACTCAATATATGGTGCACTTCATACATTGTACATCAAGACAATCATAAAAGATAAAAACTTGACCAAATACTCAACACAAGTTAAGTGAAAATTATTGCCAATCCATCCTATGCCCCCAGGAACATGAGAGAACTACTCACAATGTGAAGACATGATATGATTCAATGGTATAAGTGATACAACACAATCTGAAAATATAATCTCCCCACAAAACAATGACAAGTAGCAATTCACAAACATGTAGAATAGTACTTAGACAATAGCTAGGGTTCGAACTATCTCAAACTATGAGGGGGTGAAGTGGATCATGAAGATGGTGATGGAGATGGTGCTGGTCTTGACGGTGGTGTTGATGGAGACTCCGGAGGGGGGATGGAGGAGCCTTCCGGAGGTGATTCCGGTGGCGTTCCCCCCCTCTGATCTTCTCCGACGGCAGCCTTCTGTCTCCTATTTCGTGGTTTTTTGTTTCTCCGCCGCCTCCTCGTGAAACTCCTCGGGGGACTATTTTTATAGTCGGTTTTAGGTCAAGACGAAGGCACTGGGATGAAGATCGACGACATTGGAGGCTCGAGGCCCAGGATAGGGGGCCCCACGCGGCCAAGGAATCTGGCCGCGTGGGCCCACCTCTTTCGGCCCTCGGGTCTCCGTTTGTTCGCTTCCTTCGCTCCTACGCTTCGTTCCTTCCAAAAAAATGATCCCCGCAAAATATTAGGTCATTTGGACGTCATTTGGGTCCCTGAAACATCAAAATATAGAAAATAGGGTTTTCTGCCAGTGCAGGGTTAATTCCAGAAAAATAGGAAAACTGTGAAATCTTCCCAAAATCCTTATAAAACAATGATATAACCCTTATATGATGCAAATATGATTGAAATATGAGTATTATAATGCAAAGTTCATATATGCATTTTACATGCATCACATACTCATCAGGTGAAAGAGGGAGGATGACCTTGCTTGACACCGGGTACAACCACTACAAGGGATCAACTAATCACCGGCGTGGCCTTTTTTAGTTCACCGGCAAGACACGCGCACTCCAGTAATGTCACGCCAGTGCTATTCTGGATCACCGGCGAGTCCACGTCCACGCCAAAAATAACCCAGCCATCACTAACGGGGGCTTATACGCCGGTAATGTTTGTCGGATCACCGGCGTGTCCTTCTTTACAGACACGCCGGCGATTTGCATTTTCAGAAATCAGCTGTATTAATATATATATATATATATGATTGAAATATATATATATATATATATATATATATATATATAGCGAATGGCTGCATAATAAACGGTAATAATCAGCAAAATTCATTGAAAACAGAAGAATTCCCAGTAATAGCAGCGGTAGTGGATACGCCATTCAACAAACGTACATAAGTCAATTTACAAATTAAACACATCCAAGTTGCAAGGAAATGAACTTGCAACTTGGAAATTATACTCTCAACTTGCAAACTACTCTCAATGTCAATGAGCTACCCATCAGTCTATAGATAGTTTATTACCAATAACACGTCCAAGTTGTCTATGTGACTGTTCCTTAGAGTGATGAGGATTGCTTGCCCAACCTCCAAATGACGGGCCGAATAGAACTCCCTCCATGCTTGAGAGCTGAAGACAATGCGTCTGTCACTATCCGTGATGTACTGAATGGCGGTGACCCTTCCCGCCTCTCCATGTTGTACACCAAAAGTACCGATAGCCTGAATGCCGACGCTTTCCGCTATCACCCTAGGTAATTTCTGCAAGAACATAGCATGGATCACATGAAAGAAGAAAACAACTATGTCACATATTCCTGCAACGATCATCTCATAAAACACCATACGTACCATGTTATTTCCGTTGATATTAGTGGTCATCGGACGATGCACGAAAGGCACTCCGATGTAGCTATCTCGGGGGGGGGGGGGAGTCTCTGAAAAAGACGCTCCATCTCACGATCACTCAGACCGACTCTTTGGACGATGACGACATGCTTCAATGGGTCGTCCTCCTTGTCACTCTTGCCATGCTCCTCACCATTCTCAGCATCCTCCTCATCATCACTCTCATCCATACTCACCACTTTCTCGGAATCATCATTGCCAAAGTAGACAATGCTGATTCGAGGTTGTGGTCCGGCCATATTAAAGTGAAGGAGATCACCTCCTCTCAGATTTTCCGTGGCGATGAGCTCCGCCAAACGGTCCCCGTAGAAGTAGGTCTTCTTTCTTTCCTCACTTTTATCTTGTATTTGGTCTCGTGAACATCAAAATTCATGATGTTACCGACTAGCTCGTGAAACTGCAACCGTATATTGCACGGTACAACCTATGAAACGAAAAAAATCATATTAGGTACATAGTAACAAGAAATATGCCAGTGACAAATGTATGAAAAAGAATAGATTGTCCATACCAGTAAACTTGTCTGACCCTTTGGCAGCTGAATAAGGAAACGCGATCTGGTGTACAGTCCATTTGTACACACGGAGTAGCATACTCGACACGCCATATCCTATTACATTGCAAAGTTTCATGTCTAAACAATTACAAATGCACTAGATAGGAGTAATCACCGAATCTAAAACATACATTGAAACTAACATACAACTATCGAAAGCATCTAAATATAAAAACAAATGCGATCAAAATCGCAACTAAGTTAATAACTGATCCAACTACATAATAATACCAAGCATCTTTATCAATGGCATATTTTCTATCTTTTTAATCTTCAAATGCATTGCATTGATATGTCTCAAACGTATCTATAATTTTTTATGTTCCATGCTTGTTTATATCTCATTGTCATATGTTTTTATAATGTTTTACATCATTTTTGCATAATTTATGGAACTAACCTATTGACAAGATGCTCAGTGCCAGTTCTTGTTTTCTGCTGTCTTTTCATTTCAGAAAAGCTAGTCGGGGAAGTTTCTCGGAATCAACTGAAAAATTTACGGGAATTATTTTTACATGGAAACAAAGACTGCGCCAGAAGGAGGCCTGCTGGGCCCCCCAGGCGCCAGACGCCCCCCAGGCGCGGTCTAGGGTGGGCCACGGCTGGGCCCCACCTGGCCGCCTCCGGGCCTTCTCGAGTCGCCCTTTCGCCTACAAATTCTATTCGTCCAGAAAACCCTCGGTGCGTCGACAATATTTCCAGAAAACATCCGAGGCCGCCGCCGTCACCAACCCTAGTTCGGGAGGGATCTGAAACTCTTCCTGGCACTCTGCCTGAGGGGGAGATCGTCACCGGAGCCATCTACACCACCATGCATGCCTCCGGAGTGATGCATGAGTAGTCTACCACGGGACTACGGGTCCATGGCAGTAACTAGATGGCTGCCTCTTCTCCTTGTACTCCACTGTTTAGATTTTGTCAGCTGCCTAACATGATCAAGCTCATATTATCTATAATTGCTATATGATGTGTTTGCTTGGATCCGATGAATTGTGGAAATTATTACTCTTGTTCATCTCTATATCTTAAGTTTTATTTATGATCTTGCATACTCTCCGATGCTAGTGGATGCTTTAGCCGAAGTAATTGTTAGTATTTTAAGAGAGAGTATTTATGCTAGATAGTGGGTTCATGCCTTCTTGCGTTGAGTGCGACTAACAGAAACGCTCATGCCAACATTGTGCGTAGGGTTGTGTCAATGGTTGATAGAACTTGAGATAATACTTATCCTACCTTTAGATCCTCGTTGGGTTCGACACTCTTATTTATCGAAAAGGCTACACATGATCCCCTACACTTGTGGGTTATCAATGTGTTTGCTTGGATCTGATGAATTGTGGAAATCATTACTCTTGTTCATCTCTATGTGTTAAGTTTTATCTATGATCTTGCATGCTCTCCAGTGCTAGTGGATGCTTTGGCCAAGTAATTGTTAGTATCTTCAGAGAGAGTATTTATGCTAGATAGTGGGTTCATACCTTCTTGAGCAGAGTGCGACTGACAGAAACGCTCACGCCAAGATTGTGCTGTTGCTAGTAGGGAGAAAACAGCGGGGTTACTACCTTGTGTTATTTACATTGCTTACATTATGCACTTTTCTTATTGCAATGATCTGTTGCCTGCAACTTAATACTTTTGGGAGACATGCTGGATAGCGATCTCGAGGATGGATTATTAGTCATAGATGCAGTTGGATAACGGTCTATGTATTTTGACGTAATGCCCATATTAGATGAAAACGTGAACTATATTATTTTATGATAGCATTGTTATGCGCCCACAATTCTGTCAATTGTCTTGCTGTAATTCGTTTACTCATCATGCATATCTTCTGGAGAGACACCACTAGTTATCTGTGGACCCCGGTCCTATTTTTTTACATTGTTTACAACCGTTTTAATAGCTTTCCGCACTCATTTGCTCAATGGTCATATTTTACTCTCATCATATTTTACACTTGCACAATTAATTCTTTATATTCAGCAAGCCGGAGAGATTGACGACCTCTCTGTTTCGTTGGGGCAAAATAGTTTGTTCGTAATTGTGTGTAGGTCCACGTTAATCTACAAGTGCCAGAGTAGGTTGACACCTTGCTAAGCCTTCTCCAAGTCCTACTGGATTCGATAACCTTGGTTTTGTAATCAAGGGAAAACTGCATCATACCTTCCTCTTGGGGTTCCCCAGCGAACGTGTGATCCACGCCATCAAGCATATTTTCTGGCGCCGTTGCCGGGGACTTGGAAGCTTCAGCTAGGGGAGTTTCACACGTCCTTGCACTTTACTTTGTTATTGTCTTGCTTAGTATATTTTTTGTTAGTCTCGTTTTGCTTTTCGTTTGCTTTAAAACTCAAAAACACAAAAAAAACCAGCAAGTAGTTTCTTTTTGTTTTGCTAAGTATCTTTCTTTGATATTGTTAAAATGGGTTCAGCTGAGAATACTAAGTTGTGTGACTTCACTAGCACGAACAACAATGAATTTATATGCATACATATTTCTCCACCGGCTTCGAAAGCTGAATTTTATGAGATAAAACCCGCTTTGTTAAATCTTATCATAAAAGAGCTATTTTCTGGTGCTAGTGGTGATGATGCCGCCTCTCATTTAAATAACTTTATTGAGTTATGTGATATGCAAAAATATAAATAAGTAGAGGGAGACATTAATAAACTGAAACTTTTTCCTTTTTCCTTAAGAGGACGTGCTAAAGAATGGTTATTATCTTTGCCTAGAAATAGTATTGATTCTTGAACTAAATGCAAAGATGTTTTTATTGGGAAGTATTATCCACCTGCAAAAATAATACAATTAAGGAGTGACATTATGAATTCTAAACAATTTGATAATGAACATGTTGCTCAAGCTTGGTAGAGGATGAAATCTCTAGTTAAAAATTGTCCCACTCATGGAATGACTACTTGGATGGTCATCCAAACTTTTTATGCAGGATTAAATTTTCTTCAAGGAACCTATTGGATTCGACCGTTGGAGGTACCTTCATGTACACCACATTAGGTGCAGCAACAAAACTCTTGGATGACATGATGGCAAATTATTCGCATTGACACACCGAGAGAGCCCCTAGTGGTAAGAAGGTAAATTCTATCGAGGAAATCTCCTCTCTGGGTGATAAGGTTGATATGATTATGTCTATGCTTGCTAGCAAACAAGTTCCTATTGATCCAAATAATGTTCCTTTAGCTTATTTGGTTGCTCAAAAGGAGCAAGTTGATGTTATTTTTGTTAAAAATAATTTCAACAACAATGCTTATAGGAACAACTTTGGTAAAAATAAGTATAAACCTTATCCTCCAAATAATGGTAATCCTTATGGGAATTCTTATGATAATTCTTATAACAACAATAGAAGAGTGTCCTCTGATCTTGAAAGCATGCTTAAAGATTTTATCACTTCACAAAAGGCATTTAATAAAATTGTTGAGGAAAAGCTTGAGAAACTTGATAATCTTGTTGCTACAGTTGATAACCTTTCTCATGAAGTTGATTTTCTTAAAATAATTTTTTGCCTCATGATGTTCAGGAACATAAAAATTTAAATGCCTTACAAATTAAAATTGACAACAATATAAGGATGTTGGCCGAATTGCATGCTAGGTGGGAAAGAGAAGAAAGAGAGGCTGAAATTGCTGAAAATAGGAAGGTTGCTAATGTTTGCACTATTTATACTAATGAGGATATTAAAATTTTAAGGGTTTTCTATTTCTGTGCCCCTGGTTCCTTAATACTACTCAGCCATGCCCATGCTCTTAACTTTTGCTCACTTTTACCCACTTCCTTGTGTGAAACTCTCATAAATAGACAAACTGGACGTTGCCGTCAGGTCATTGGTTTGACCGCTAACTGCTGACCAGTGGGCCGCACATGTCATAGATTTAGTAATTTCAGAAAACATTTTGGAAATGTTTAAATTTCTGACTAAAGGGGCACATGTCAGAGATTTAATCTTTTCAGAAAATAATTTCAGAAAATAATAAAAGAAGATTATGTCATGATGATGTCATGAATGGAGGATCGTCTCCTCTTGATCATGGGCTCGACGATTCCGGACGCCCCAGCTCGAACTAGTGCCACGCCGAGCTCCGTCTAGTCCTCTTCCTCCACCACGCTGAAAGACACGAGCGGGGATGGACTGAAACGCCGGGATCGAAGTCATCTTCCTCGCCTCCGGCCGAATGCCGCCATGCTCGATTCGCCTCCGGCCGACCTCTCCCAACCTCGCCATCCACTATATGGTGCTCAGGGTGAGCCTCTGGTCCTCCCCGACCTCTTCCGTATATCCAGAGCAGCTAGCATCACGAGACCTCCCTCTGTATATACTCGTCAGGTACCACGACTACACGCCGACGCGAGAGCCAGAGCAGCTAGGACTGTCGGCCCGAGCAGGTCACTGAGCTCGCCAATATCGTCCTAGGCCTACTCTCCGTCTACTCGAGGCAGCGCTCCTCACCGTGCAGACCATCGTGCTGCTACCGTGCGGCAACCTCGCGGTCGTCGGCCATGGATGAAGTTGAGGTACCCGTCTCCATGGATGACCGTGCTGCGACTACTCTCCCGCCGTGTCAGCTTCAGCTCCTTCTTGCGTCTGCTGGCTTCCACCACGATCACGGGAAGCCCGACGTGGTTCTTCCCCCCTTCCTGTTTACTATGCCCTGACGGATGATGATGCTCCCCTTGGACCGGTGCCCTCTGCCTGGGGGCTCTCTCCTGAAGCAGCTCGACGGCCTCATGCTCGGCGTCGGAGAGCATCCTCCGGAGGTGGTGCTGCACGCCGTCGTTCGGGAGGCGGAAGCTGCTCTACTGCGCGTCCAGATCCGATCGCAGAAGTTTTCGTTTAGAACAATTCAAGCATTGGTTCGTCCCCAGCAAGCCCTAGTCGCTCTACGTGGTGCGTACACTTGTGGGGATGCTACAAGGCAAGGTGTGACGCACGAGGGTGCGCTGCTCCGATGACCACGAGCGGGCGGCGCTGTCGGACTTCTGTCGAACACCGTGAGGGCGCGCTCTGGACATGTCAATGTCGGCATCGGCATGTTCCGGTTGATTCCCATCAAATTTGGAAGCCATCTTTATATGGTTGTGCACAAAATTGGATTTTATACATCTTTCTAGATGTACGGTACTGCTAGTTTTGAACTTTCTCTATTGAGTTTTTGTGAAAAACAGTTGTGATCCAAATAGCATTGCCAAGTTGGAGTTAGTAAACGATTTTTTCAGAAGGTGAAATCTTGCCAAATAGGTTGAGGGATTCTAGAAGATGTCATTTATTATTTTTACTTATTTTTACCCACTAAAAAATGGTTCACTATTTAGGTAGATAAAAAAACTATTTTCGACACTAAAAAATGGAAAATGGGCTTTTCATAAAAAGAAAACCCTAAACCCCTTATTCAATAGTATTCTACATCCAAGATAGACGAGTGTGCGAAATATGACATCATTCCGACAAAATATGCTATGTTAAAGGCCATACCCTAGCTCATTTAGGTTTAGGGTAGGGTTTAGGGTTAGGCACAACTAACTCAAACAAAATCAAAAAAATGGGAAACCTTCACATGGCCTCGTTTTATGTGACCTACCACCTATAAAAAATTATAAACATGTGTTATGGAAGTTTTTCTCAAGAACACTTCTCAGAAATGAGCTACGAGGTACAAAGATGTATGGCTTTCGACTCAAGTGAGCTAGGGTATGACCTTTAACATAGCAAAAACTGTCGGAATGAGGCCATATTTGACACACTCTTGTATCTTGGATGTATAACAACTTTGAATGAGGGGTTTAGAGTTTTCTTTTTATAAAAACCCCATTTTTCATTTTTTTAGTGTCAAAACAGGTGTTTTTTGTGAAGCAGCTACCAAAACGGCTCACCAAAAGAGGAACATCCAAAGAGATAGAAAATAATAGACCACCTTATAAGTACATATAACCCTGGGTTTGGATATGAAAATATACTTAGCTATTTCAAACATTTCATACAAGTTCCTGCCGATTTCGTTGGAAATGGGTCTGATTTGAACTACGAGTGCCGCATAGTTTGGTCATGATTTTTTGCAAAAATCACTTTTAGATCCACAATATGTACTTTCTGTAGAGATCTTTGGCGGTTTTTGCTGGATCGAAGTTATGGTTAGGTTTAGGTTTAGTGTTAGGGTTTACGGTCACGGTTTCGGGGTAGGGTTAGGCAGAACTAATTCAAAAAAAAATCAAAAAAATGGGAAACCTTCACATGGCCTCCTTTTATGTGACCTACCACCTATAAAAAATTATAAACATGTGTTATGGAAGTTTTTCTCAAAAACCCTTCTCAGAAATGAGCTACGAGGTACAAAGATGTATGGCTTTCGACTCAAGTGAGCTAGGGTATGACATTTAACATAGCTAAAAAATGTCGGAATGAGGCCATATTTGACACATTCTTGTATCTTGGATGTATAACAACTTTGAATGAGGGGTTTAGAGTTTTCTTTTTATAAAAACCCCATTTTTCATTTTTTTTTGTGTCAAAACAGGTGTTTTTTGTGAAGCAGCTACCAAAACGGCTCACCAAAAGAGGAACATCCAAAGAGATAGAAAATAATAGACCACCTTATAAGTACATATAACCCTGGGTTTGGATATGAAAATATGTCGGCATAGTGGAAACCAGGGTACCACGGGCCGGCCTGCCAGGGCCCACAAGATTCTTTGGATGATTTTCGCTAAGGACCAGGCTCTCCAAGCCTGGCGAGCTTCGCGAGGATTTTCCCCTCGCGAAGGGTTTTTTCTCCTCGTCAAGGATTCTCTCCCTTGGCGAGGGATTGCTCCTCGACAAGGCGTCTCCGACGCCGCCCGCGATTCTGCTAAGGACCAAGCTGAAGGGCTTGGCGAGGTTTTTCGCCTCGCGAAGCGCCTTCCTCGTGAAGCCATCTCTGCCCCCGCGGCAGAGTGACGCGCGTGCCTACGCGCGATGACGACGACGTTGCAGTTGCCATTTCCATGTATAAAGCAGTCAACAAAGCGGAGCCAAGCAAAGCGGACAACGAGTATTGCCTCTTTGGTGACAAGGGAACAGTCTGCAGCTACGCTCCAAGGACGACGTCACCGTGGGTCACCTCCCACCTCGGCAAGCGCCAGCCCACCGTCCAGCTGGTCGGTGCCCCTTTTCAGCTTTGGTGACGCCGTTCCCCTGCCGTGGACCGCGTCCACGAGCTTTACCTTTATGGTGGACTTCACCTTTATCGTGCACCGCGCCTCCTCCTTCGTCGCCATGTGGTAGCCCTTCCCGCCCAAATGTTTGGGCAGAAGAGGTCCAGGACGCCTATAAAAGGAGGAGGAGCACGCCCTAGCAAAGGGTTGGATCTTGGGTTGGTGCAGCTCTAGAAAACCCTAACCCTAGATCTAAAGCCCAGCAAGTAGCCATTGTTAGCCACCTCGAGCTCGACAAGCTCTCCTTGTACTGTAAACTCTCCAAGCAGTGCAATACACCAAAGCAGGACGTATGGGCTTTACCTCCACAAGAGGGCCCTGAACCTGGGTAAGACCTTGTGTCAACCTCTGCAGTGTCGTCCGCAGCGAGCCTGACGAGCACCGTCGCCGGAGCACGTTGTGGATTGTTTGACTCCGTGTTCAGCCCCTTACACGATACCTTAGAGACACCCCTAGTTCCTGGGGACGGTTCTCCGCCATTTGGCGCGCCAGGTAGGGGGCTGAGGCGCGTCTTCATCCTCGACACAGCCATGGCCGGTTCTCGTGCCGAACGCCTCGCTCGCCGGACGGCTAGCGCCGCCACCGCTCCCGCAGGCCGCCCGCGCGGCCGCCCGCGTGGGAGCTCTGCTCCGGAACGCCGCGTCGACCCCGAGCCCCGCATCGAGCACCCGGACGACGACGACGTCGACCACGCTGAGGACGACCTCGGCGAAGAGGAGGCCTCCTCCCTGCCCCCGTCGCGGGACCGTGCTGCCTCCTCGCTGGGCCGCCCTGCGCCCAGCCCGGCGACTGCGCTCCTCATGGCGCAGGAGCTGCTGCAGTACTGCCCCACGCCGGCGGCTCAGGAGGCCTGGCTCAACCGCGTTGCCGAGCTCATCGGCGCCGCTCGCGCCGCGGCACCCGCGCCGTCTCGTTCCCTGGTTCCTTCTGCGCTCGTGGGGGACGTGGCGCACGGCGCACCTCCCGCGCCTCCTCGTCAGCCCGCACCTGCTCCAGCTCCACCGGTTGCACCGCAACCTGCTCCAGCGGGGGCTCCTCCTCGCGACGGCCGCGCTGCATCGCACGCGTCGTCGCCGCATGACTGCCAGATCGTGCAGCGAGCCCCTGAGGACGCACGCGTGAGCATCGAACGCGGGCAAGAACGCCGCAACCGCGCCGTCCAGGACGTCGCCACCGCCGGGCGCCACCTCCGCGCCACCCTCGCCAACGGCACGGTCACCTACGGCACAACGGCCGCGTTCACTCGCAGCTTCCGTCGCGTCGTCTGGCCGGTCAAGTTCAGGCCGGACCTTCCTCTGCGCTACGACGGCAAGAACAACCCCCTGGAGTTCCTGCAGCTCTACTCTCTGGCCATCCAGGCCGCTGGGGGCGACGACAAGGTCATGGCGAACTGGTTCCCCATGGCCCTCAAGGACTCCGCGTCCTCATGGCTCACCAACCTCCCCGCCGAGTCCATCAACACTTGGGAGGAGCTCTGCCGGTGCTTCATCGCCAACTTCAAGGGCACGTACGAGCGCGGCCTCACCTACAACGACCTCCGCGCCGTGCGTCAGAAGCCCGGCGAGACCCTCCGCAAGTACATCCAGCGCTTCAGCCAAGTGCGCAACAAGATCCCCAACGCCACCGACGCGCAGGTCATTTCGGCCTTCCAGGCTGGGGTCACAGACGTGCGGATGCTCGAGAAGCTCGGCATCCACGACAACATCACCACCGTCGTCAAGCTTTTCGACTTGGCGGACAAGTGCGCCAAGGCTGAAGAGGGCCGCTTGTTCGTCAAGAACGAGCCAGGGGACCCCACCGAGGGGTCCAAGAAGAAGAAATCCTCCGAGAAGCGCAAGACTACTGCGGTCCTCGCGGCAGAGCCCGACGCCAAACAGTCTCGCCAAGCTGCCACTCCAGCCGCAGGACCTGAGAAGAAGGATGATCGTCCCTTCTGCATCTACCACAACAGGCACTCCCACGCCACCGAGGACTGCTTCGACATCAAGAGGCTTCGCGAGGCTCGCGAGGCAAACGGAGGCCGCGGAGGCCGCGGCGGAGGCCGCGGCGGCCGCGGGGGGCGACGCTGGAACAACAACTACAACGACAACTACCAGCAGAACCCTCAGGCCAACGCTGCCCAGCCCGCAAACGACAACCTGCCTGCCGAGGCTGACGAGGGCTACCAGGTGCCTCGTGGAGCCGCTTGCATCCTCGGCGGGGCTCAGGCCCCCCGCTCCAACCGCCACTTCAAGCAACTCGCTCGCGAGGTCGCAGCAGCCCTCCCTGGAGTTGAGGCCTCAAGGCCCCTCAAGTGGTCCCAGTGCCCCATTACATTCGACTCCGGCGACCACCCCAAGTCCACTTCAACCGTCGGCACCATCCCGCTGGTCTGCACCCCCACCATCAACAACATCGCCGTCTCTAAGACGCTCATTGATGGGGGTGCTGGCCTCAACGTCATCTCCGTCGAGACATTCGAGAAGCTGCAGGTGCCCTACGAGCGGCTCATGCCTACCAGGCCCTTCTCGGGAGTGACAGAGGGTCTTACCACCCCTTTGGGGCAGGTGAGGCTCCCCGTCACTTTCGGCACCCAGGCCAACTACCGCACCGAGCTGATCGACTTCGACGTCGCGCACATCGGCCTGCCCTACAACGCCATACTCGGCTACCCCGCCCTCGCCAAATTCATGGCGGTGACCCACCACGCCTACAACCTCGTCAAGCTCCCTGGCTCGGGTGGCACCATTGTCATCCGCGGCGTGGTCTCGGACGCCCTGTACGCTGCGCAAGCGGCTTACAAGGCTGCCGCGGTGGCGTCACCCGCTGACGAGGACGAGGAACCCCTCCCGAGGCCCCCCGCGAAGAAGAAGCAGCTTTTCTCTCAGGAGAAGGCCGCGACAAAGCAAGTGTCTCTGGAGGCAAGCGGCTCGGGGGCTTGCGTCGCCATCGGCGCCAACCTGCCTCCCAAGTAGGAAGGCGCGCTCGTCGCCCTCCTCAGGGCAAATTCTGACATGTTCGTCTGAACACCGTCAGATTTGTCCAGAGAAGCAAGACTTCATCATCAAAAGGGAAAAACCTCTGGCCACGCCAGTGTAACGAACCTCTATTTCAGGTCATTCTGAACCTTTGCGCATCGCGCCAAGCGTATTTTGTTACTTCGGCAAGATCTACCGTTGTTTACTTTCCTCTCTCGCTCGTATGATCCCTCATGCATATCTCGCGAGCGGGGGCTAGCATGGTGCCATGCCACGGGAGCATCCCGGCAGCGCCTAAAACCCAAGGGATCCGAGCTCTGAACTTGCGGGCCAGCTCTCATGCATGTCAACTCCCAAGGAGCTCTGAACTCATGGGTCAGCTCCCGCGCACGCCAACTCACCAAGGATCACCAAAACCTTGGTGCCTGTTTTCTCCTCGCGAGACACACATGAAGGAACCTACGAGCACCATAAGGTTTTTTAGCTATCTATTGCTTGTGAGTATGCCTATCTCTCCAAGTGCAGGAAAACAGGCTCTCCAAGCCTCAGGCAACGTCAAGGCAAAACGTCTCGCCAGGGACCAACACCCTCTCCAAGGCAGAATGCCTCGCTAAGCTAAGTACAAAGACTTGGTCGAATTTCCTCTTGCTAGTTTTTGCCCCTCGAGTCTCTTTTCTCTCTCCCACGCCTCATGGGCTGCTTGCACGTCAGAGGGTAGCCCCAAGCATCGCGCTTCGCGGAGCTCTTACTTCTTGAGGCCTCACGCACCCCCCGGACTTGTGGAGCACTGACTCGCATATACCGAAGTGGCGGTGGTGTAGCGCTAAGAGACGGTCCTAAGACGTAGAGCGAAAAAGACATGAAAGGGGAAAGACAAAAGCTCCCCGAGAGACATTCACAAGCACACTCCAATATAACTTGACAAATCTTTACAAAGTTTACAATCAAAATAACTAAGATAAGTGTGCCCTCTGCACGCCCAGCTGCAGGCAAGGAGCTCAAGCCGTCGCGCCTCCTGAGGTGCCTGCCTGGTCCACGGCGGTTTCCGCCTCTTCCAGGGCACCCTCGTCGTCGCCTTCGATCACCACTTGGTCAAATTTCTTGGCGAACGCGATGGCGGCCTGCGTGGCGTCCTCCCGCGCCTTGTCGCTGATGGCGCGCGGCGGCGCCATTACGTCCTCAAGATCAAGCGAGGGCTGGAGCCTCACGAGGTTGCTGAAGACGTTGGTGACGGCGACGACTAGGAGGTCGCGACTCTCCTCCACGACGCGCCTATCAAAGCTCTTCGCGACCCCTTCAAGCTTTCCGAGGAATTGCTCGAAGAAATGCGAATATGAAGTTTCGTCGTCGGTCGCCGCGGAGAAGGAGGGGACGTCGATCCTCAGGTCTCTCCCGACCGCGCGCACGCGGCTCACCAAGCTCTGGAGAATGCTCTGGCGCTGGCGCGTCATGAACCGGTCAACCTGGCGCTGGTCCCGTGCTCGCTCCGCCAGAGCCGCGGCCGGCCCCACCTGCTGCCGGAGCTCGTCCAGGTCCCTCTCCAAGGCGAAGGCGTTTCCCTCAGTGCACGCCTGGGCCTCCCGAGAGACCTCGAGGCAAGAGGTCAACCGCTTCTCCTCCTGCTCAAGCTCCCTAGATGCGCTTCTCGAGCTCCTTGCGCTTGGTCTTGAGGCGGTCCTCGTGCTTCGCGACCTTCTCGTCATACTCTTTGGAGAGGCTTTCGCGGACGAGTTTGACCTTGAGGTCAGCCTCTTCTTGGAGCCTCTTCTGCTCCGCCGCGAGGTTGGCCTCGTCGGCGGCCACCCGACCCTCGCGCTCCTCCAGCTGCCCCTCGCGGGTGGCCTGGTCCTTCTCGAGCAGCTGGACCTGCTCCTCGCGCCTGAGCAGCTCTTTCTCCCGGAGGGAGAGCTCCTCCTCGCGCCGCTCCAGCTCCGCCTCGCGGAGCGCTAGCTGCCCCTCGCGGGCATCTTGCAGCTCGCGGAGCTCTTTCAGGCTGGCCTTGGCGGCCTCGGAGTCAGCAGCAAACTTCTGTTTCACGGCCGCTAACTCGTCGTGCTTGGAGGCGGTCTCCGCCTCGAGCGCTTCCCTGGCGGCGCCGAGCTCGTCCATCACCTCCTGCGCCTCCCGCTTGACGCTGTCGCGGGTTTCTTTGGCGAAGTGGATCGCTTCCTCGCGCGCTGCCTTTGCCGCCGCGTCCTGCCGGCGGCACATCTCCACCCTCTCGTGGAGAAGGGTCCAGGCTTCGCCGAGCCTTGCCCTTTCCTCCGCCGAGGCGTCTTCTTCCTTGGCGAGCTGCTCCTCCAGCCCGTCGAGCGCTCGCCGCGCCCGGTTGAGGACGATCCGGCGATGGGCTGCTTGACGCTGCGGCGCTTGCAGCGCCAAGGAGACTCCCGCGCTGCTGCTGGGTGCAGTTCCCTCGATCCTCGTCGAGGCGCCCGGGTCCTGCCTCGGACCCACGACCGCCTCTGGTGCGATCCGGGGGCTTGTGGGGGCGCCTTCTTCGGCGCTCGCCTCGGTTGCCCTCTGGGGGCTGGGCGCCCTCTCGCGCTCAGTTACAGCGCCAGTGGGCTCCGGCGTCGCCACCTCCTCCTGCTCCACAGGGGCGCCTCCGGCCCCCTCTGCAACGACCGCGTCCGCCGCGGCCTCGGGCGCGTCAGCCCTTCTCGAGGAGGCCTCCTCCTCTGGAGGCAGCTCCACGACGATGTCTTCGTCCACCCTCTCCTCCTCCGTCTCCTGCTGGACGGGAGGGGTTGCCGCCCTGGTTGGCGACGGCGGCGTGGCCTCCGCCCTCGCCTCCCCTGCACGATGCTCCATTGCTGGAGGAGACGCCGCCCTGGTCGGCAACAGCACGGCCTCCTCAGCCACCACCGCCTCCGTGCGGTGCTCGACCGCGGGAGGAACACCTGCCTGCTGCGGCTCGCCAGCCGCAGGCGTCTCCACGACGACGCTGGTGGTCTCTCCAGCCTCACCGAGCCGCCGCCTCTTTGGCTCCGCAGGCTGCCTGAAAGGGAGCCAAGTTGAAGATCCTTCAAGAGGGTTTTCTCAGAAGCAAATGAAGGGAAAAAGAAAGATCGAAGACTTACTCGCCGGCCATCACCCACACCCTTTTCTTCGCCTTGGGTGGCTGGGTGTGGCTTGCTCCTGCCTCCTCCCGGGCCGCTCCTGCCTCCGCGCGAGGGATGTCTCTCGCGGTTGCGGCCTGCCTATCGTGGACGGCCTTGGAGCGGGGTTCGCAGCGCCCTCTCCCGCCGCCGCTCGTCTCCTCCTCTTCGGCGCGCTGGGAGCGGACGATGCGGAAGGCATCCTCCTCGTCGCCGGAGGAGAGCACCTGGAGGTCCACCTCGGCGTGGGCGCTCCTGGAGGAGCCGATACCCTCGCCAACGGGGTCAGCGCCCCTCGAAGCCTCGTCCTCGCCAAGGGGGTCCTCGCTTCTCGAGGCCTCCTCCTCGGCGGACTCAGCCTCCTCAGCCTCCGGAGCCTCATCCATGTACTCCGGCTCCGCCGCCCACGGGTTAGGGCGAGGCCCGCGGTGCCCCGCGGGCACAATCCCCCACTCGTCGAACGTGGGCATGCGCGCGCGCTGCTCCTCGATGCTCTCCTCGGCGAAGACAATGAGCGGCTTGGCCGCCTCCTTCTTGGCGGACGGGATCTCCGGCGACGTGAAGAGAACGCCCATGATCTGGCGTAGCACCTCAGGCGCGAAGCCGTCCCTACTTAGCCGCATTGCGTCCGTCTTGCCGTCGTACCGCCACACCGGCTCGGCGTGCTGTTGGAGGGGAGCGATCCGGCGCCTCGTGAAGTCCTTCGCCACCATCTGGCCGGTGACCCCTGCCTCGCGGATGTGACGGATGTACCCGTACACCGCGTCAAGCCTCGAGCCCCTGAAGTCCGCGCTCGCCCAGCGCGCCCACTTCCTCGGGGGCCCCTCCGGCACCTCCAGGAGAGGGTGTGTGGCCTTGGCGTCGACGAAGAGCCACTTCTCGCGGAACTTGTCCACCTTCTTCGTCACCTTGGTGACGGCGTCCTCACCACACCAGGCGATGGGGATGTAGTTCTCGCTCCTGGCGTCGGCGATGCGGAAGGAGACGCACCCAAGCCGCTCGCCCTTGGCGGAGTTCCGAAGAGAATAGAAGCTGCGGAAGAGCGCCACCGAGGGACGGATGCCGAGGTAGGCCTCGCAGAGGTGGGCGAAGATGGCAAGGATGAGGATGGAGTTGGGATGAAGATGGAGCAATTGGATCTGGTACACCTCCAAGATCGCCAGGAGGAAGTCGGAGAATGGCGGTACCAGGCCGGCGTAGAGAGTATGAAGGAAGATGGGGTAGAAGGTCTCGGTGAGCCTGCTACCGGCCGGCCTCATTTCGGTGGCGCCGTGCTCGTTGGTTCGCGCCGCCGCCAGATGGCGCACCGTCGCTATCGTCGCCGCGGTGACCCGCGTCCGCGGCAGTGCTCCCTCGAGAGCAGCGGCGCGCGCCATCGCCGCGGACGTGCCCGCTTGCGCCGTGGCCTTGCCCTTCGGGTCGGTGGCTGCTTTCTTGGGTGCCATCGGTCGCCGGGGAAGAAGAAGAGTGCTCTGGAGTTGGAGCGCTCTGGAGAGATTGGAGGCGTGGGGAGAAGTTTGCGCAGGAGTAATGGGAGAAGTAATAGGCGTCGTCCGCGCGCCCAGGCTTTATTGACCGGCCCCCGAGTCGTGGCGGGCCCCGCCACGTCGCCCGTTGGAGCCGAGGAGGTCGTGGCCGCGGGTGCAACCGCTGCGCGCCACGTGTCGCGGCCCTGTCAGGCATCTTTGGCCCCTCGACGCTTCGCCTTCGTCCATGGGCCTCGGCGTGCCCATCGCGGGCCCGGGGGCTACTGTCGGCACAGTGGAAACCAGGGTACCACGGGCCGGCCTGCCAGGGCCCACAAGATTCTTTGGATGATTTTCGCTAAGGACCAGGCTCTCCAAGCCTGGCGAGCTTCGCGAGGATTCTCCCCTCGCGAAGGGTTTTTCTCCTCGTCAAGGATTCTCTCCCTTGGCGAGGGATCGCTCCTCGACAAGGCGTCTCCGACGCCGCCCGCGATTCTGCTAAGGACCAAGCTGAAGGGCTTGGCGAGGCTTTTCGCCTCGCGAAGCGCCTTCCTCGTGAAGCCATCTCTGCCCCCGCGGCAGAGCGCACATGGGATCTGCGCCATGTGCAGAGTGACGCGCGTGCCTACGCGCGATGACGACGACGCCGCAGTTGCCATTTCCATGTATAAAGCAGTCAACAAAGCGGAGCCAAGCAAAGCGGACAACGAGTATTGCCTCTTTGGTGACAAGGGAACAGTCTGCAGCTACGCTCCAAGGACGACGTCACCGTGGGTCACCTCCCACCTCGGCAAGCGCCAGCCCACCGTCCAGCTGGTCGGTGCCCCTTTTCAGCTTTGGTGACGCCGTTCCCCTGTCGTGGACCACGTCCACGAGCTTTACCTTTATGGTGGACTTCACCTTTATCGTGCACCGCGCCTCCTCCTTCGTCGCCATGTGGTAGCCCTTCCCGCCCAAATGTTTGGGCAGAAGAGGTCCAGGACGCCTATAAAAGGAGGAGGAGCACGCCTTAGCAAAGGGTTGGATCTTGGGTTGGTGCAGCTCTAGAAAACCCTAACCCTAGATCTAAAGCCCAGCAAGTAGCCATTGTTAGCCACCTCGAGCTCAACAAGCTCTCCTTGTACTGTAAACTCTCCAAGCAATGCAATACACCAAAGCAGGACGTAGGGGCTTTACCTCCACAAGAGGGCCCTGAACCTGGGTAAGACCTTGTGTCAATCTCTGCAGTGTCGTCCGTAGCGAGCCTGACGAGCACCGTCACCGGAGCACGTTGTGGATTGTTTAACTCCGTGTTCAGCCCCTTACACGATACCTTGGAGACACCCCTAGTTCCTGGGGACAGTTCTCCGACAAAATATACTTAGCTATTTCAAACATTTCATACAAGTTCCTGCCGATTTCGCTGGAAATGGGTCTGATTTGAATTACGAGTGCCGCATAGTTTGGTCATGATTTTTTGCAACAATCACTTTTATATCTACAATATGTACTTTCTTTAGAAATCTTTGCCGGTTTTTGCTGGATCAAAGTTATGGTTAGGTTTAGGTTTAGGGTTAGGGTTTACGGTCACGGTTTCGGGGTAGGGTTAGGCAGAACTAATTCAAAAAAATCAAAAAAATGGGAAACCTTCACATGGCCTCCTTTTATGTGACCTACCACCTATAAAAAATTATAAACATGTATTATGGAAGTTGTTCTCAAAAACCCTTCTCAGAAATGAGCTACGAGGTACAAAGATGTATGGCTTTCGACTCAAGTGAGCTAGGGTATGACCTTTAACAGAGCAAAAAAATGTCGGAATGAGGCCATATTTGACACACTCTTGTATCTTGGATGTATAACAACTTTGAATGAGGGGTTTAGAGTTTTCTTTTTATAAAAACCCCATTTTTCATTTTTTTTAGTGTCAAAACAGGTGTTTTTTGTGAAGCAGCTACCAAAACGGCTCACCAAAAGAGGAACATCCAAAGAGATAGAAAATAATAGACCACCTTATAAGTACATATAACCCTAGGTTTGGATATGAAAATATACTTAGCTATTTCAAACATTTCATACAAGTTCCTGCCGATTTCGCTGGAAATGGGTCTGATTTGAACTACGAGTGCCGCATAGTTTGGTCATGATTTTTTGCAAAAATCACTTTTAGATCCACAATATGTACTTTCTGTAGAGATCTTTGGCGGTTTTTGCTGGATCGAAGTTATGGTTAGGTTTAGGTTTAGTGTTAGGGTTTACGGTCACGGTTTCGGGGTAGGGTTAGGCAGAACTAATTCAAAAAAATCAAAAAAATGGGAAACCTTCACATGGCCTCCTTTTATGTGACCTAACACCTATAAAAAATTATAAACATGTGTTATGGAAGTTTTTCTCAAAAACCCTTCTCAGAAATGAGCTACGAGGTACAAAGATGTATGGCTTTCGACTCAAGTGAGCTAGGGTATGACCTTTAACATAGCAAAAATTGTCGGAATGAGGCCATATTTGACACACTCTTGTATCTTGGATGTATAACAACTTTGAATGAGGGGTTTAGGGTTTTCTTTTTATAAAAACCCCATTTTTCATTTTTTTAGTGTCGAAAATAGCTTTTTTATCTACCTTAATAGTGAACCACTATTTTTAAGTGGTAAAAAAATAAGTAAAAATAATAAATGACATATTATAGAATACCTATACATGGTTGACAAGGTTTCACCTTCTGAAAAATTCATTTACCAACTCCAACTTGGCAATGCCATTTGGACCAGAAATGTTTTTCACAAAAACGCAATGGAGCAAGTTTAAAACTAGCAAAATTGTATAACTAGAAAGTTGTAGGAAATCCAATTTTGCGCACAACAGTATAGAGAGTGCTTCCAAATTCGCTGGAAATCAGCCGGAACGTACTGATGCCGACATCGACATGTCCAAAGCGCGCCCTCAAGGTGTTCGACAGTAGTCCGACGGCGCCGCCCGCTCGTGGTCATCGCAGTAGCACTCTTTCGCGTGTCACACCTTGCCTGTTAGCATCCCCATAATGTTTCGCACCACGTATAGCGACTCGAGCTTGTTGGGGATGAACCAATGCTCCCCTAGGCCGATGAGCACTCTCTTTCCTCGCCCAAACCCAAACCCTAGTTACGTCCGACGCCATTCGCCGCCATTCGAGGCCACCTGAAGCTTCCCCAAGCGTCACTGGAGCTCCGTCGTGCATTCGTGTTCCTCTTCCCCGAGTATTGATTGCTGGGAAGGCTTCAATCGCCCGAATCGAGCCGTCTCCTTCAACTCCGTGCGCCGCGGATGAATTCGTTGCCGTACGAGCTTCCCCGAGATCGCTTGCCATCCCTACATGCTTTGGGTGAGCTAATGGTTCTCTAGGACCCCTCCTCCCTCTCCATCTTGCGTGCGTATTCACACTGGCCCTCGCGCCTCTTCTGCCCGATGTCCGGCAGCCCCAGGGCGCCGAGAATCGCATCCACGACATAGTGCAGCAGCATGTCGCCCCGGTTCGAGGCAGTGGAGGTCGAAGTCGTGGCCCACGCGGACCGGGAGGGCCGGCGGTTTCGGCGCCGTGGCCACGACCGGCTGTTGCTCTGTCTGGAGCGCGGCCAAGACCGCCGGTGGCTGCTGCCGGAGGCGCAGGGACGGCTGAGCGGGGGTATGCGGGAAGGGGGTGGCGTGGGTGCGGTCCTTGGTGCGGTGGAGATGGGGGAGGCCAGGAAGAGGGAGGAGGCGGAGGCCATGGCGTTGCGCTCCGATGGGCGAGATAGCGCAGTTGCCGAGTCGGATTCTTCATCGACAGGAGCGGCGGCCAGCATCATTGCTGACATCAGCGTGACATCTCCTTTTTTCTTTCTGAAATTCACTGCTAAAAAGATTAAATCTATGACATGTTCGGCCCCACTCGTCAGCAGTTAACGGGTAAACCATTGACCTGACGGAAACGTCCATTTTGAGCATTTGTAAGGGTTTCACACAAGAGAGTGGGGAAAAGTGAGCAAAACTTAAGAGCGTGGGCATGACTGAGTAGAACTAAGGAAACCAGGGGCACAGAAATAGAAATCCCAATTTTAAATGCTCAAGAGTAATCTAAAGGATCTAAGTATACCAATGGTAAATGAATTGGAGTTGGAAAAAATTCTACTATACCAAAAAAGAGTCCAAAACTTTCAGTCAATGCAGAAACTGTTGTTGATAAAAATGCTGAAATTAATTTTGATAATAAGGATTCTTTAGGTAACAATGCTCCTGTTATTTTTTATGACAATGATCTTCATTTTGATAATTGTAACCTTACTGAAGTTATAAAGTTTTTACAAAAGCTTTCTAAAACGCCTAATGCTAGTAAAATGAACTTGGCTTTTACAAAGCATATTACTAATGCTCTTATTGAAGTAAGGGAAGAAATGATTAAATGTGAATTCTATTCCTAGGAAATTAGAGGATGCTTGGGAACATACCATTAAGATGAAAGCTAATGATTCTGAGTGCAGTGCTTTGCGTGATCTTGGTTCTAGTATCTCCATTATGCCAAAAAAGTTATATGATGCCCTTGATGTTGGACCACTAGAAGATTGTGATTTGAATGTGAATTTTCTTGATGCCACTTCGCACACACCTTTGGGTAAAATAGATGATGATCTCATCATGGTTAATGGTAATTATGTTCCAGTTGATTTTATTGTTATGGATCTTGATTTTAAACTTCCTTTTCCTATTGTTATGGGAAGACCGTTTCTTATAACTGTTGGTGATATTATTGATATGAGAGTAGGCAATATTAAATTTCAATTCCCACTGAAAAAAGGGATGGAACATTTTCCTAGGAAGAGGATAAATCAACCTTCTAGTTCCATTGTTAGGTCAAAGAATGATCTTGAAGCTGGTACTATTGATAAAACTTGAATTTGCCCTTGTGCNTTTTGGCTCTTATCGTGGTGTGGTCTTGGTGGTTGTCGTGCTTGTCATGACAAGACCAAGTTCACCGAAAACGGATTTCGTATGCATCTTCTCTTGCAGTTTTCGGTTTTGGAGATTTTGCCAGGTCTATCTGTGCGGAAGGTTTCACTCGTCCATTTATTAGCAAAATCTCCCTTACTAGTTTCAATATTTCTGATTTTTGTAGGGTAGCTCTTGTCGTCCTCTTTCCAACAAAATTGGATTCACCTCGATCGGAGTTTCCTTGCGAAAGTTAGTCAGTTTCTGGTTCTGCTGTTTTCCAGTAACCGGTAGTACCGGGGTACTAGCCGGTTGACGTGGGCATACCCTCCGGGCTCCCCACCATTGGCGTACCCGATCCGGCCCAGCCGAAGGCCCACCTGGAGGCCCAATGAAGTCCAAAAAGCCATAACTTGGAGTACAATACAAACTCATGTAAATCCTACCTGTTGCATATATAAAGCCAGTCTGGGGCACTGTTTGGAGGCACCCCAACAGATACGAAACAACATACAAGATACACCAGACCCGCCACCGGCGGCAACCTAGAGGAGATCCAATCTCCACCACCATAGCCTTCGGGCCACCTTGTAATCGTCATCATCAATACAGATCAGACAAGCAGGATGTAGGTCTTACCTCACAATGAGGGGCCGAACCTGCGTAAATCTTGCGTGTCAGCCGTTCGATACTACCAGCGTCCCAACTTCTCCCTCTATACGAAACCCAAGGATGCTATCCGAGGGATTTGCCGTGGTAACCCCATGTCAATTGGCGCCGTCTGTGGGAAGAACTCTCGCTGGATCACGGTGTCGGCGGCTTCAATCTCCATCAACAACGGCGGCCAGATCGCATCTACTTCGTCTACATCAACAATCTTCTCAACGGCGGCGACTCCGCCGCCACAGCACGACAGCATATGGGGCTCTACATCGACAATACCCTCACGCGCGGCCGATCTAATCGGCTAGCAGACCATATCTACCTGAATCGACAGCCTCGACACGATCGGATCTCGACAGCCGGTAGGAAAAAATTCCTCTTCATCTGGATGGCCGGCCAAGCCGACGATCCTTCACGGTTCGCGCGACAGCAAGGCTAGCTACGGCCACGTTTCCAGCACATAGCATGTCCCGGCCGCTGGGCAGCAGATGCGAGCAGACGTCGAGTCCCGATGGAAGGCTTCGGCGTGATCGATTTGACTGCGTGCGTGTGCTGCTGGCCTGCTGGTGGCTGATCAGTTGCCTGATTCGTACACGGATCAAGACCCAAAAGCAAAGGAAAGAAAGGCCAAAAAGTACTACACGCACGGAGACCGAGGAAGCTGGGAGCCCTTGCGTTGCTTCTTTGTGTGTACGTACATGAAAATTCATGTGAAGCCTGCTTGAGTTCCGATCTAAAAGAACAAAGAGAAAAGAGGAGAAGGTCAACAACCACAACGACCAGGGCTTGACAGCCGCAGTGTCGGCGACTCAGCAATCACGGCGACCACGGTCCACGACTCGATGGCCGCAGCGTCGACTCCGATCGCCGCATAATATACGGCTACACCGATTCCGCTGCAATCGACATCGTTCACGTCTCGGCGTCCGCGTCGCGGGCAACTGCGGCCGTCATCAACCTCTTTGCGGACAAACTCCACCTTCGTGGTCGCCAGCTTTGGCTTCGCCACGTACGACTTCAACGCTGTCACGACCATCACCGACTCGCCACGGATGAGCTTGGGCTCTCCGCCATCGACTCCACTGATCGCGGACAACCGCGACCGACACCGACTCCGCCGTGGACATCAACAACACGTTGTTCCGGCTTAATCGCCATACAGGCTACGCATCATCAACAGCTAAGTCGTTTTCATATTTAATTTTTTAATCAATAAGGCTATTTAGCCATACGTATATAATCTGTTTTGGCCGGACCCGACACTCGGGGGCTGCGCCATACATGTGGTACAAAGATTGTTTCCTTTCAGTTATTGCAGATGTACTACCCGCCGATCCGACAAAGTCGGACTCGGGGGCTGAATACTGCAGCCCCCGTATAGTCATGCGTCAACTCTTTCCGGCTGAACGTCACATCCACTCCGCCGCGTCGACTCTGTCCGCCGCGTCGAGTCCACTACATCCGCTCCACAAAGAGCCCGCTCCTTAGAAGGGCACTACATACACTCCGGGGCTGGTGCTTCAGCATCGACAACGACAGCAACTTAATTGTTGCACCCGAGCAGCCAGCTCCAGTGCCTTCATCGACTCCGTATTATCGACTCCGCATCGTCGACTCCCTCCAAAACACAACTCCGCCGCGCTGACTCCGGTCCGCCGCGTCGAGTCCCTCGCATCTACTCTGCCGCGTTGACTCCGTCCGCCGCGTCGAGTCCCTCAGCGGCACCTGATACTACATCGGGTCAGCGGCACCCGATACTCGGGGGCTACGCTGTACAGGCCCAACAACTCATCAGCTCAGCGCACCCGATATTACATCGGGTCAGCCGCACCCGATAACTGAAAGACTAAAAGGCACTCGAGAGGTTATCGACTCCAGTCTAACCCGAGCAAACAAAGAAAATACCCGAGATGAATCAGATACAATTGACCCTCGGATGCTGCATTTACCGTGCAAAGGTAAGACCCACCGATTCGTCGTGTAGGGCCGGGACTGACAGCAACAGCTGAGGTACCTGACAACTGTGCCGCGCCAACAGGCGTGATGAAAATCCCGACAGACGCGTTGGGTACCCTAAAAGCTCAGTTCGACTCTGTGAGACCTCAAATATGGCCTGAGTCGAATGGTCAAGCTTCCGGATTCGAGCCCGGGGACTCGAGTCTGATGTAGGCTGGTAGAGTTTGTGCCCAAGAGCACTTAACTGGTCCCGATATTGTCGAGTGAACCAGGCCTGCCATGCCAAGCATCCCACGACTAAAGCGCCCTGCGAAACGGGTACGAAACATATTATCCAAAACTATAAGCTGCACCAAGAAACACATTCGAATGTGAGTCCCTGCCAGACTCTTCGAATCCTACACTCCCATCGGGAGCGCACTCGCGACGTGCTCGACTACGACAAAAAGCAAGGCAAATTGAGTCTATGCCCAACTATAAATAGTTGAACATAGCCTCGGGGGCTACTCCCATCGGGAGCGCTGGTCGCGCACCCGACGAGAATTGACTATATTACAGTCGCGAGTCATCAACATACAAGACGCATCGACTACGCCGACTTGACGTGCTGCTCTGAGTCTCTGCCCGATTCTTCGAATCGACCAGACACTCGGGGCCTACTGACGTGGGCATACCCTCCGGGCTCCCCACCATTGGCGTACCCGATGCGGCCCAGCCGAAGGCCCACCTGGAGGCCCAACGAAGTCCAAGAAGCCACCACTTGGAGTACAAGACAAACTCAGGTAAACCCTACCTGGTTGCATATATAAAGCCAGGCAGGGGCATTGTTTAGAGGCACCCCAACAGATACGAAACAACATACAAGATACACCACACCCGCCACCGGCGGCAACCTAGAGGAGATCCAATCTCCACCACCATAGCCTTCGGGCCACCTTGTAATCGTCATCATCAATACAGATCAGACAAGCAGGATGTAGGTCTTTACCTCACAATGAGGGGCCGAACCTGGGTAAATCTTGCTTGTTAGCCGTCCGATACTACCAGCGCGCCAACTTCTCCCTCTATACGAAACCCAAGGATGCTATTCGAGGGATTTGCCGTCGTAACCCCACGTCACCGGTAGTACCGGCCGGCCCATGGCCGGTAGTACCGGACCTAGTACCGAGGCCACTTCCGCTTAAGTTTTTAAGCTTCTGTATTTTTTCGGAAGTGGCCCGGAAGTTCTTCCGGTAGTACCGGGTCAATCGGTACTACCGGGCCTTTTTCCGGAAGTACCGGGCCTTTTCCCGGAAGTTCCGCCCTCGCGGGTTTCTTTGCTTCTAGCCGTTAGCAGGCTGGTTTGGGTGGGGGCGGTAGTACCGCTGTACTTTCCGGTAGTACCGGCCGGACGATGGCCGGTAGTACCGGGCCTAGTACCGGGGCTACTTCCGCTTAGGTTTTTCGGTACTGGACCCTCTTGTTTTTAACCGGAAGTTTGCCCGGAAGTGGTTCCGGTAGTACCTGGTCAATCGGTACTACCGGTCCATTTCCCGGTAGTACCGGCCCTGCGGGTTTTCGCTGCTAGCCGTTGGCAGGCTGGTTTGGGTGGGGGCAGAAGTACCGGCCCTTGGGGCGGTACTACCGGCCCTGCGGGTTTTTCTGCAGTGAGCCGTTGTGGGGAGATTTGTGTAGGGCGGTAGTACTGCCCTCTGGGCCGGTACTACCGGCCCTGCGCGAATCTATGCCCAACGGCCATATTTTCGGGGCACCTATTTAAGGGGCCTTCTTCCCCAATAGGTACCTAACTCTTTGCACTCTCTCTCTCCTCCATTGTTGACCTTTTTGAGAGCTTGCTTGCTCTCCATCCCTCCATGATTCTTGCCTCCTTTTAGAGGTAAAAGAGAGAGGAGATCTAGATCTACCACTTCACCAAGCCATATCTCCTCTAAGTGAGGGGAATCCTTTAGATCTAGATCTTGGAGTTGCTTTGGGTTTCTCCTTTATTCTTCCTCTCAAATCCCTCCCTAGCATTAGTTGCTTTGGTTGGATTTCGGAGAGAAGGACTTGACCACTTAGTGTGTTCTTGCCATTGCAATTGGTGCATCGGTTTGAGTTCCCCACGGTGATACGTGGGATTGAAGTTCGAGAAGCTTGTTACTCTTGGGTGCATAGGGCTCCCAAGAGCTTGTGCCTCTTGGGTGCATTATGCACCCTAGACGGTTGTGTGTGCTACGGGAGCCTCCTATTGTGTGGAGGTAGGCTCGGGCAAATTGTACGGGTTTGGTCAACGCCCTCAAGAAGACCTCATTGTACGGGTTTGGTCAACGCCCTCAAGACGACCTCATAGTGGATGAGTAAATCCCCCATCGGGTATTCCCCACGGGAGGAGCTCACGGAGAATAGGGTGAGCACGGACGTGCTTGTAGGAGGGCCAGGGAGCCTCCACACCTCTCCAACGTAGACGTACTTCCTTGGGAAGGAACTATGGGAAACAAACCTTCGCCTCCACTTGTTTCGGTTATCTCTATAACCAAACCCTCTACTTATGCATTTACTTTGTGATAGCCATCGAGCTTGAAGTTATATATCTTGCTATCCTTGTTGTTTAACTTGCCTAGCATAAGTTGTTGGTGCACATAGGTGAACCTGGTGTATTAGGTTTTGTGCGTGATAAATTAAACGCTAGTTTTATTCCGCATTTATCAAGCCTAAACGTAAAAGTTTTAAATCGCCTATTCACCCTTTAGGCGACATCTCGTTCTTTCATCACCTCTCTTCTCAAGGCAGCTCTTGATTGACTTATCTAACGCCCTGGTGTCAATTGTGACAAAGTGCCACTATTGTGTGACAATGAAAGTGCTATCAAGATTACTTGTAACCCGGTGCAACATTCAAGAACGAAACATATTGAGATTCATCATCACTTCATTAGAGATCATGTTGCTCGTGGAGATATTGAGCTAGCTTATGTCCCCACCAAAGACCAACTTGCCGATATATTCACAAAGCCACTTGATGAAGCAAGATTCACTTTTTTGAGAAATGAGCTAAATATCATGGATTCAAGGAGCTTGGCTTGACCATATTGCATACACACCTATAGGTTGACTATATATTTGGTTTAGGTGTAGGCATGGATTTAGGGTGAGTATTGTCCTAAATAATTGGGCTGTCCCTCCCCCAATATGCCCAAAGTAAAATTTCATTTGTCTCTATTTTTCAATTCATGAATTGTGGGCTTCAATGACGAGTATTGGTTATGAACCCAAGATATATCTTCGTGGTGTCATGCCTTACACTCATACATGGTGGCCTTGGCCACCAACCTCTTCTTGATGAAGAGTTGGTTCTTTGTGATTTTACTGGATTGTATTGCATATCTTTTGTTCTTATGGGAAACTCACTCACTCTTGGCTTTTATGTTTGTTTTCCCTCTTGCAAGTTTGAGTGTGAAGTACCATCCCCAGTTTGTGCATCTAAATCCTAGGCCTTATCTTATCTAAAGACATGCTCATCTTGCCACATACATGTCCTACACATAAACTGCATTTCTGAGTAGTAGGGGACGAAGACTCTGGTGTGTGACACCGGAGACTCCAGTATGATCTAAGTCTCCGCTCTAAGCCACGGAATCTCCGGTCAGACCGGAGACTCCGGTGTGCTTAGGCCTGAGACTCCGGTCTCGGCAGTTTCGTAGGGCTCCAAAAGGGGATCGGGGTGGGGAGTTGAATCACAACCCCCTCTCCACCCCGACCCCAAAACACCCCTGCCACCGACCCTGCTTGGAGGTGCTCCTCGGGCCTCCCCCAGCGGCCGGAATCCGCCGTGCCGCCGGCCTCCTCCACCTCTCGAGGGCCAGGGACCTTCCTCCCCTTTGTTTGGACTCCATCATGAAGGGCAAGGGTACATCTCTCTCTCTCACCCTAGGGTTTCATCCTAGTTGTTGGTTTGAGGGCTGTACTAGTGATCTTTGTGGTGTAGAACTTTTTTTGCTGGTAATGCACTATCTAGGAACAATTGTGGAATCCTTTGCAACAAATTTTGACCTAGATCTTAGTTTTTAGCCTTAGGGCCGGAGACTACGGTCCCCATAGACCGGAGACCCCGGTGTGGCTGGAATCTCCGGCCCCTGAGACCGGAAACTCCGGTGTAGATCAAGTTTTCGTGCCCAGAATTCTATAATTGTTTCTTCTTTGGCTCCCCTGGACGTGTATGCTTATCTCCATGCTATCTTCTACTCTTTTATTCACAGAGAACAAGAGGTACAAGGCCATCACCCCCAATCCCAATAAAAAGTCAAAGAGGTCCACTTGTCGGGCTTATTTGGAGTATGATGAGGAGACTGGCCGTAAGGTGCAGAAGGACCGTGGTGCTCATGCTAGGGAGCAGAAAGCAGCTGCTGTCAAGGCTGAATTCTTAGCCAATGAAAGGGCAAAGAAAGCGAGATATGAGCAGTTAACCACAATGAAGGGCATGAGCAAGACTGATTTCCGCAGTATGAGAGAGCAGCCCCTGTTCAATATGCCTCAAACCTCCACGGATCCTTTCTTTTGGAGGAAAGAACAAGAGCTTGTGATGGAAGAGGTATATGCCAAGTTGTCGGCCAACAATGTCGTGTGTGAGCAAAATGTACTCAATCTCACCGCTTTGAACTCCAAGGTGTATTTTCAAGAGGCCGTGTGGGTGGTTCGGAAGCTTGGGCTTTAGAAGCTCATGATCACTCAACATAACTATGATGTCAAGTTGGAGCAACAATTCTTCGCCACCGTTCAGTTTGGGGATGATGAAGCTGTCAGTTTGACTTGGATGACCGGGCCTATCCGGTGTGTATCCTCTATGGTCAGGTTTGGTGAGCTGCTAGGATATGAGTTCCGCACTGACGGGGAACCAAGTGGAAGAATCATGCATGTGGAAGGGATAAACTATGACAAGCGTTGCTTGGCACCCTTGTATGCTAAAAAGGCCTCCGTGGGAACTTACAAGGATCTCCTCCCCACCTTCAACATCCTTCTCCGGATGTTCCGCTACAACATTGCACCTCAAGCCGGGAATGTGGATGCTATTCGAGGTGGACTTGTCAACCTACTTTGCCACTCTTATGAGACTCGCAATGCGGGTGTGAATTGACAAGGCTATGAGATTGACGTGATGCATTTCATCAAGAGTGAGTTGCATTGACAAGATGCCCAGTGCTAGTTCCCTGTTTTTGATGTTTTCTATTTTAGAAAATCTACTTTTCTTGAAATATTCTCGGAATTGGACGAAATTTTACGGAGAATTTTTATTCGTCAGAGGGAAGACCTGGAGGGGCCACCAAGGGGCCAGAGGTGACCCCCATCCACGGCCCCACCTGGACCCGTGGCCAGGACCCGCCCCTGGTCCTGGTGGGTCCCCTCAGCCTCCCTCGACGCCTATAAATTCCTATTTGACCTAAAAATGAAAGGGCGGTGATTATTTTCCACGAACTCCACCCGAAGCCGCCGCCACCTAGAAACCTAATTCAGGGAGATTCTGAAGCCAACCCGGCACCCTGCCGGAGGGTAGATCGATCTCGGAGGGCTCTACATCGCCATGCCTTCCGCCGGGATGATGCGTGAGTAGTTCCACCTTGGACTACAGGTCCATGGCTGTATCTAGATGGTTGTCTCTCTTCCTTGTGCCTTCATGTTTATGATCTTGTGAGCTGCCTAACATGATCAAGATCGACTATTGTAATGCTAGATGATGTGTTTGTTGGGATCCGATGGATTATGAAGTTATGATCAGAATGTGCATGGTTCTTATATGTTAATTTATGTTCTTGCATGCTCTCCGATGTGCGTAGTTACTTTGGCCAAGTGATTGCTTCTATCTCTAAGAGAGAGTATTTATGCTAGATAGTTGGTTCATGCCCCCTCTTGTGCCTGGGCACGAGTGACAGAAACGTAAGGACGAGGGTGTGCTGTTGCGACTAGGGGTAAAACAGCGGTGTTTATATCTACGTGATCATAAATATTGCTTACATCATACACTTTACTTAATGCAATTGTCTGTTCCTTGCAACTTAATACCGATGGGTGACAGGCTGGATAGCGATCCCTAGGTGGACTTTTTAGGCAAAGATGCAGTTGGACTTAATGGTCTTTGTTAATTGTTGTGATGCCTACATGAATATTACCATGAAATCTTTGATTTAGCTAGATTAAGTTTGTGTCATAATCTTGTCAATTGCCTAGCTGTAATTTGTTTATCCGTCATATGTGTATTTTATTTATTGGAGATACACCACTGGTGAACCCATGGCCCCCGGTCCATCTTTTTACATTGACTACAACACCGTTTACTTGCTTTTCATATTCACTTGCTTTCTGGTCCGTTTCCATATTTTCATTCACTACACTATACGTTTAACCGCTTTGTTTTCAGCAGACTGGGAAGATTGACAACCTTCCTACCGTTGGGGGCAAAGTAATTGTTTGAGTGTGTGCAGGTCCATGTTCGTTGACGGTTAAGTGACAGGGATCATTGACGTGCACCTAGTTGTTGATTTCAAAGTCCTACTGGTTCGATTAAACCTCGGTTCTTCACTGAGGAAAATCTGCTACTTTATACATCCACGCATTCGCTTGGGGCACCACCCAACTTTGCGAACTACACCGTCAGGGTTCCATTCCAATCAAATGATCAGGAGGAAGCTTCTGAGGCTCCAATGCCTAGGAGGAGGAGTAAGAATGCCGACCCCCCTCACGGGATATTGGCAATGAGGTGGTACAAAGAGAGATGAAGAAGCTCTCATGGTGGAAGAGAACAATGTTGTGCATTAACATTGCTATTCACAAGGAGAACCGTGAGGCTTACAAGGAGAGGAAGATGATAATTTCCAATCAAAACAAGATTTTCAAGGAGTTAGAGAAGAAGAAGGATGGGACTCCTTCCCTCCTATGTTGAAGAAAACCCTCATGTTGTCTCGTCTGAAAGTGAGAAGACCGTGAGCTATGACAATTGGAATTCTGAGTTATTCCCATGGGCTGATTTTGAGGATATGTCTTATATGCCCTCCTCTTCTCGCAACACCTACAAGGCACCCATGGTTGAGAAAGCATTTGAAGAAGAGGGTGATGATGAGGAAGAGTCCGAATATGATGATGAAGATGAAGATGATGATGAGGAAGATTAGGATGATGCCACCGAGGACTCCGAGTGATCCGTTTGGTCTCGTTAGCATCGCTCTTTTCCCTTTTTGGCATCTCGATGCCAAAGGGGGAGAAGGTGTTCTATTAGGTCATTCGTGGGATTTGCATGGGCCGGGCACAAGCATTTGCCTTTTATCATTTCTTTAGAGCTTGTATCCATTTATCTTAGGCCGTTGAACTTATTTATTTGCTTAATACTTCTATGTGTGCTATGTGGATCTTGTCACTTAATTTATGTGTGGGACATATGGCTTTCGGATTTATCTATGGTTGAGACTTTTATTGTGTATGACATGCATTGGAATTTTTCTATGCATCTTTATGCATAAGGTATGGTTTCCATCACAAGTCTCAAGCTATCTATAGATATGTCTCATATATTTGCAAATAAATTTATCATATATCATGTTATTAACGAATTTGTGGTGGTTCTACTCTATGTGTTGTGCATTTATTTTTCTTTACAACTTATTGATATGCACATATTTAGGGGGAGCTACTTTCTTTTCACAAACATGATATTATCTTTTGTGCTAAATTGCAAATCCTGATGTTTTCATCTAACACCAAAAAGGGGGGAGATTGAAAGAACATTTCCTATCCTAATTGGTTTTGTGTGTTAGGCAACAACACTAGTGACAATTTAATATGGAGTTTAGTGATGCAGGTTGTTAGGTAATTTATTCATATAAGCATCGATCCCCAAAAATATAAACAACAAAAAGGTTTTAAGACAGCAGGAAGTTCCAGGCCGGAGTCTCCGGTCACCCTGGACCGGAGTCTCCGGTCTCTGGATTTTCCTGCCAAGTCCGGAGGAAGACCGGAGGTTGTTCGGAGTCTCCGGTCAGGCCAGAGTTTCTGGCCCCTGGTGACCGAAGTCTCCGGTCTGTTGGCATCAAAGAAAAAGTTGGAGGAGTGCTACTTGCCAGTCCGGAGGAAGACCAGAAGGAGTCCGGAGTCTCCGGCCCTACACCGGAGTCTCCGGTATAAGCAGCTTGCAACGGCTAGAATTAGAAGGGGACTATAAATACCCTTCTCCTGCCTTGAAGAGGGTAGCTCGACCAGAATTGAAGAACCCTAATTTCTTGCAAGCTCAAATCTCTTAGATCTCCCAATCCCTCCACCCAAACTCTTTGATCTTTGGAGGATTGAAGGAGAAGGCCAAGATCTATATCTTCACCAAGGAGTTTTTCATTTCCCTCTCATTCACTTGAGGTATTCATGGTTAGGGTTTTCCACTAGGAAAATCTAGCCCATTGTTCTTACTTGTTGTATTGTTTGAACAGATTTGTCGGTGATTTGGGAGCCCTCGATTCAGTTGTGGGTGTGTGCCCAAAGAACCTTATAAAGGCTCCAGATTCCGCCTCGAAGGATTCCGATAGTGGACGGTGAACCAAACCTGTGTATTGCGGTTCATCGGAGAATAGGGTGAGGCCTTTGTGGCGTTCAGTAGGCCTTTGTGACGTGCTCACACCCCTCCAAACGAGATGTACTCCCCTCAAAAGGAGGAACTCGGGAATACATCCTTGTCTCCACGTGCTTCACTTTCGGTTACTTCTATCCTTGCTACCTTTACTTGTATCTTGCGTAGGTCTTGTGCTTACTTGTCATATAGGTAAATTCACCGTAGTTGCATATCTAGAGAATTTAGCTTTTGTGTCAAGCCTTAATTTAAAAAGAATTAGAATTTGGTGTAGCACCTATTCACCCCCCTCTAGGTGCCCATACGATCCTTTCAGTAGTCCCTCATCGGGGCTGAGGCTTGTACCTGTAGCTATGTGGTTATCTCTCTCTCTCCCATTATGTGATCTTGATTGTGATCATGAGCGTTGTTAATCTAGTTTAATTTATATGATATGTTCGTGATGATTGATGTCGATAGCGTTGGTCGTACCCCAAGTGAAGGTGTGGATGTAGCAAGTAGCAGTTTCCCTCAGTGAAAAACCAAGGTTTAATCGAACCAGTAGGACTTTGAAATCAACAACGAGGTATCCGTCAACGATCTCCGGTGCTTGACCACACACACTCAAACAACTACTTTGCCCCAATGGCAGGAAGGTTGTCAATCTTTCCGGTCTGCTGAAAACAAAGCGGTTAAAACGTATGGTGAAGTGAATGAAATATGGAAACAGACCAGCGAGCAAGTGATTATGAAAAGCAAGTGAACAGTGTTGTTATCAATGGAAAAAGATGGACCGGGGTGTCAGGCCCTGAAGTTGAACATGGCCAGGGCGACAATGCCAGCGACAAGAGACAATGGCTCAGATGCTCCAAAAACGGTTCGCCGGGATCCTATGGCTCTCGCTTGCTAGTTACCTATCTAGTCTTTCTCTTTCAGCCTGCAACTGTTAGTCCGTACATGGACCATCTTGTAATATTGCTTGAGCCTACACTTTCGATATAAAGGTGTAGGTGGGGTGGATGGGTGGATCAAGCAATCAAAACCCTAATTTATTTATCTTCCTTTCCTGCAATTTATCTAGATTTTAGATCTGAGCTCCCGTGCTCTCCTTCTTCCCCTTACTTCGATCGATCTCACTTGCCAGCGACCACCGGGTCCTGACAAAGTGGTATCAGAGCAGTCCACCGGGGCGCTCTTCCCTGCCTCCCTTCCCTCTTCCGCCACCAAATTCCCCTCTCAAACAGTCGAGGTTACCAGGTCACATCGATCCGGCTGTAAAATCCCTCTTCTGCTCCCAAACCCACCATGACGAAGAGCGTCAGATCGCGCTCGGTTTCAAGGGAGCGCGTAGCCCAGGCGGAAGAAGACGCGGTTGCGATGGCCATTGAGGAAGAAGAACGCCTGGAACGTGAAATCAGCGAGAGGCTGCCACGCGAGGTCTTACAAATGGGTCGCCGCCTCGACGAACAACAGGTCGCTTCTGAAGCCTCTTATGCTTCCTTACAGAGCGAAATCTCCAAGCTTTTGTCGTTGATGACTAGTTGGGTCATCGGCAACGGCCGTGCCGCCCCAACGGAGGGCATGCACACCACCGAGCAAGGCTCGACGACCGCAAGCCGTCCCTTTACCACTCCTCCCCCACTCCAAAAAAGCCACCTTTCCACTATTCTTGAAGCTTCCACCCCCCAATATCACCAGCCCATCCACTTCGGAAACCTATCATCGGCTCAACTCCCCCATCCCAGTTTTCCGCCGCCACAATCCAGTTGTCCCTTCACCGCCGCTCCCACATACACCTACTCTGCTCCCTTGACTACCACAGCACCGCCAAATTCCCAGCCACACTACACTCAACACTCAACACTTAAATTAATAAGCCTAGCTAAAAGGCCTTAAAGAAAAGTGCTTATGGGAGACAACCCATTTTTATTTCAGTTTATTTTTGCTTTCTTGAGTCATGGTTGTTGTTACCTCTGTAGAAACTCCATTGTATATTTTTCTTTTGGTTTTTGTGTCAAGAAGTAGCCTCTAATGCACTGAAAGTGCGAGGTGTTGATTTGTGTCCAGAAACAGATTCTGTGCGCCTGTTGTGGAACAGCTTTAAAAAATTCATAGTGTTATCTTATTCTGAATTTTTTGACAGCAAGCCTGATACTTTTATCTGTCTTTCATTAGTTTTAAGTTTTCTGATTTGACTCACGTAACTGCCTCTTAAAATTAGATCTTTACAAACTGTTCTGTTTTGACAGATTATGTCTTTATTTGCGTTCGATTATTTACGAGTGTTATCTGTGGTATTTCGCGTCCCTCCCAGGTGGAGTACCACAATAAGGCTTAGTAACAGTAGCTAATACTAAATCAAGTTATTTTTTATTTATATTTACAGAACCAAAGTGGATTTTATTTAATGAGTACTAATCCCTCTAATCAGAGGCAGCTCGAGCGGACCATACCGGGCCGGCCGCAACGTCGGGATCGATGAGGCGCGATAGTTCCACCAGTATGGCCTCCTCGTGCCGCTAAATTTCCGCCTGCACAAGGGGTTGGTCATCAGCATGTGCAACCTCGCCATGCCACCACTTCCTACAACCGAGGAGGCGTTCCAACTCGCCATCCTCGTGCGGAGGGACGAGATGATGGAGGCGGAGCGCAACCGCCCCGAGAACGACGCTAACATTTGGGGGCTGGAAGGACCGGTTCAGGTGGGAGCGCGACGCCCTAGTGGACTCCTATGTCGGAAGGTGGAGGCCAGCGCGCCACAACGCCTTCGGTCGGCACTACTAATGGGAGACGACATGGCCACACGATGGCCAGTGCCATCGAGGCCGCCTGCCGCTGCACCAAAAACGGGACGCACCATCCTGTTTCGGATGCTTCCTGTTGTCACACCGCCTCCGCCACCGAAGTGTCAACGTCGCGGCACCGCATGCTTCTCGTGAAGTCGTGGTGGCGGTGGGAGTAGCGGGAGCAGCAACAAGACGATGCAGTCATCCGGGATGTCCAGCATCGCCGGTCCCCACCGTGCGGTCGTCTCCACCCGTGCCACCGCCAGGACACACTGGCGCAAGAGATGAAGGATGAGCTGGCGGATGAGAAGCCGGTGCTTTCGGCGGGGTACGTGGTGCCGTCACTGCTGCGGGATGAGGTGTACGATGGTGACTTCCCCGACATGAGCGGTGGCTTCGGCCACCGAGATCGAGAAGGACTCCCCAGCTTCCTGGAGACCCTCGAGGCCTCGACGCAGATGGTCTTGGCCTCCACCTCCGCTGACGCATCCTAGACGCGTTGGGACGGCGCCTCTCCCTCCTGTGATGCCTCCTCGACGATGACGACGACGACAACACCAGCGTCATGAGCTTCGACTGGACGACGTGGAGTAGGTTTAGGGTTAGGTTTTATTTTATTCGAAATCTTGTAAAATATAACAAAATTTGAATGGAAATTTGAACCTTTTGATCTTTTGGTCTTTTTTATTTTTCCTTTTTTGGTTTGTGTGTGTGTGTGTGGGGGGGGGGGGGGGGGGGGGTGGCAGTGTGGGCGGCACAAAAAATATGCTGGACAAGTGACACCCCCCAAAGCGGACATAAATTAGGGGGTGCCGGAAATTGGGGGGTTCCGGGGAAAATGCTCTCGCGCCCTTCATTCCCCCTCTGCATAGCATCCACTACACTAACTACGCCTTCCTCCCTGGATCAATTCTATCAAGTTGCTCTGTTGAATCGCCGAATTTTGCCTTTGAAGGAATATACATATGAAAAAAAAAAATCCCAACTTCCCTTTCCATGAATGAAAAAATTACATACGAAAACAGGGGAACTTACCTGTCAAGTGGAAATGCCATGATTGGGCATTGGGAAACGCATCGTCCCGTCCTTGTTCAGCCAATCCCGATGATTTGTAGGAGAAATCGCCGCTGCTAGGTCCCCCTTCTATCCACCGCCGTCCTACTCCAGCTTCTTCTAATCCCCTGTTAGTGAGTTACGAAAAAGGAAAAGGGACCTAGCTAACTATGAAGACGACTGAGTAAGACCATGACGAGGGGAAATTATGTACCAAGAAAATAGTTAGGTTACTGGGATAACTAAGATGGTAACATAAATGCCACCTAGGCAAACAAGATGACATGAAAAACATTTAAAAGAGGTGAGAGAGAATTTGAGTAACATAATATGGTATCCTGTCAAATGGGTCCCACCTGTCGGGAATTGTGTCAAAACGTGATCAAATGATTATTAGTTCTATTTGTAACACCACGACTAGAGCTGGTAGATTTTTCATTTTAGAAAACAAATACGAGAAATAATATTGATCTATAAATTAAGTGCAATTCTGATAGTTTTATGTAAATTTGGACGATAGTACGTAGTATGTCTAGATAGGCGTACGACCCAAAATGCCGCCTCATGTGTGGGGCTTTCTTTCAACGCGACAAGTCCAGTGTCCATGTGTTTTACTACCTCTATTCCAAAATATAAGCCTTTTTAGCTAGCTAAACTAGCTTGCTAAAAAGGCTTACATTTTGGAACGGAGCGAGTAATAATGAGGTTCTACAGGGTTTCTTTAGAAGGACGCGTCTACACAGCGCCCAGGCGCTCGTTAGACGCTTTGAGCGTTCACGCTACACGACAATCGAGTGCGGAACTCATGGCCACAACGAGCGGCAGCAGGCAGTCAGCTCCAGCACACGCCCTATCGCCGACGGCATCCCCTCCATCGCGCGTGCTCCCGTCGCCGGCCAGATTCAGGCCGACACGCCGTCCTATACCGGCACCCGGATTCGACTTCACCTCCGTCGTCCTGCACCGGGCAATTGCCCAGCCGCCGGTCTACAGCTCGAACTCGTCACGGTGGCCGGCGGGAATGACGACCTCAACGACATATAGAGGATGGAGAACGAAGTATAGGGGAGAGGGACTTCAGGGGCGCCACGAGCGCGTTCAGCGGGGGCTCGTATCCACAACGGCAAGAAAAAGCTGCCATCGGAAGAGCAAATCTAAGGAAGAAGATAACACCCTAATCGAAAACAAAAATACTATACTCCCCCCCTCGCGTCGCCTCCTCTTTGGGCGACGGGAGGGGCGAAACCCTAACTCCCGCATCCACCCACCTCCTCCCCCGCCCCCTCCCTCGCCATCCTCGGAGGCTGCCGCCGGACAAGTCCGCGCGGCGCCGGTGAAGAGGGCGGCGGGGCTCTCCCGCCCGCGGTCCCCCTGGCGCAGCTTGAGGAGGCGGCTGTGCAGGGCCTCTGCATCTGCCCCGCCGCTTCATCTCCGCGGCGTGCTCCCCTATCCCCGCGTGTGCCGCGTCTGTGCCCGGGGTCCAGTGGTGGTGCTCGAGCCAGCGCCGGCCTGCGCTGCATCTCCGGCCTCCCGGCCGGCGGTGGCGCGGTTGTTTGTGGCGGCGGTGTCCACCTCGCGCGGCTCAGCGTTCGGGTGCTGCTGCAGGCATGGAGCTGTGAGGAAGCTGGCGCGGCAGCTGGCGGCGGCATGCCCCTGGCCCGATCTGGACCTTGGATGGGCCGGGCGGGCCGCTTCTGCCTCTGCTTCCGTCTGCCTCCGTTTCGGTCAGCGCCCCTCTGCGGATGTTACTGGCTTGTTCGTGCGACGGCGACCAGCCTCCCTTCCGCCGGGTGAGGGCCCTCTGCTCCACCCCTTGGTGTGGCTGGGGTGGTGATGCCGTCTCGCCCTGATGCATATTGGGAGACACTGCTGAGGCGAAAGCCTATGGACAATGGCGCCTTCGGGTGTCGTGCTCCTCCCTTGAGGTGTCCTTATACATAGTGTTCTCCCGTCGGTGCTCCGGGATAAATCCCCGATCCTTTCCGGATCAGGTGATGGGCGTCGCCTTGGCATCGCTCTTCCTCCTTGGAGGCATCGCCTTGGAGCCTGACATGCATTGGGCGGCTTTTGCCTCTTGCCTTTCCGCTGGGCCTTTGGCTCGTATCCTTGCGGGATTGGGCAGTGATCTCTGTGGTCCCGGCGGAGCTTCCTGGATATTCTGGGGTGGCCTCGGCATGTGTTGCTCTTCGACCACGGGTTTGACACACCGGTGTCGTCGCCTCAGTCTCGACTATCCGACGCCTTTCGACTGTGCTTGGTCTCGGCGGCGCATCGCCCTTCGGCTACGCCAGCGGCGCACCGGCGTCGTCGCACAGACTCGGCTATTCGACACCCTTCGCCTGTGCCAGTGACGTCCCTTGGTGTGCTCTTGTTGTGGTGCCCATGTTTTTCTGCTACCTGCTCCCCGGACTTCCTGGGGTGGTCTCGGCATGTGTTGCTCTTCGACCACGGGGTCGGCACACCGGTGTCGTCGCCCTAGTCTCGGCTATTCGACGCCCTTCGACTATGCTTGGTCTCGGCGGCGCATCGTACATGGGCTACGTTGGCGGCACTCCGGTGTAGTCGCACGGACTCGACTATCCGACGCCTTTCGTTCGTGCCAGTGATGTTCTTTCGGATGCTTGCTCTCGGTGCTGAGGTTCTCTTCCGGAGGTCCTCCCCTTGCAGCAGGCTCAGGTTCTCAAGGTGTCGGCCTCATGGGGGTTTCGGTTGGCCTCGTTGCTAACCTCCCCCTCCCTTAGTGTTTCCCCTTTGTTTCTAGTCGTCCTTTTTTCATGTATTTTCTTTGTCTTCTCTCCCCTTGTATCCCCTTGTAATTTCTCCATCCGTTGTAAGAACATGGCCCGCGAGGCTACTTTTGACTGAATGCAACAAGCGGTGGGGATCCCCCCCCCCCCCCCCCCCGCGCGTCAATCTCGAAAAAAAAGATAACACCCTCATGTGCAGGCTCAGGAAAAGTAAAGAGCTGGAACGGGCTCGATTCTTGCCAATTCTGAATTTTTCTGCTGGGCCTCGGATGGGTTGCACGGGAGAGAGCAGGAAAACTGAAGAAGGTTTAGGCAGGAGTTTGGCCCAATGAGTTAAGGACTGGATTTAAAACCTTTTTCCTATTTTTTCTGTTTTGCAACTAGACTATTTTTTATCGATTGTTGCCGAATAACGCATGATTGTTGCTCAATTTTTAATTTCTTTTGCCTAAAATCCTATAATAGTTGCCCCATTATATGGTTGCGTGGATTAGTCCAACGTGTTTTTTTAATAAAGCAGATGTTAATTTTTGTTAGACTGTTGCCTAACCGCACATTATACTCGTTTGTTGCATCATATAGTAGTCTACTTAGTAATAGTTGTTCAGAAATTTGATTACTATTGTTACGAAATTTCTTAATTACGCCAGTTAGTAATAGTTGTTCAGTTTTGTTCAGAAAATTGCTTACCATTGCTAACGATTTTGTTGCACCGTATAGTAGTTGGTTACCATTGTTATGAAGTTGTCACCGCCAATTAGAAAGTTTCCTACTTCTATTCTATTGTGAAGTTGTCCATAGTGATATTGTGAGTTCGCTAAAAATACAGAAAAGTATGGTGGGTAGGCAACTACCCACCATATTATAGGCAACTATAATACGTGATACTTCTGTTGCCTACGGTATTTTTCAGTATTGTAGGCAACTACATAGAGGTGGGTAGGCAACTTCATAACAACGATAGGCAACTTTGCAAAACAACGGTAGGTAACTTCACAAATTGTGGTAGGCAACTTTCACATCAGAGATAAAAAACTTCATAACATAGGTGGGCAACTCAAATACGCAACAAAACAATTCAGATGCGTAATGAAGCAACTTTGATGAGCGGCGAAGAAGTTAGATTTAGAATAGTAGTAGGCAAATTTACAATACCGGTAGGCAACTCTGATTCGCAACAAAGCAACTCAGATGTACAATGAAGCAACTTTCATGAGCGACAAAGAAGTTAGATTTAGAATAGTAGTAGGCAAATTTACAATACCGGTAGGCAACTCTGATTCGCAACAAAGCAACTCAGATGTACAATGAAGCAACTTTTATGAGCGACAAAGAAGTTAAATTCATAATAACAGTACGCAACTTCACAACACCACTAGGTAACTCAGATACGCAACGAAGCAACTCAGATGCGCAATGAAGCAACTTTGATGAGCGGCGACAAAGCTAGATTTATAATAATAGTAGGCAACTTCACAATACCGGTAGGCAACTCTGATGCGCAACGAAGCAACTCAGATGTACAATAAAGCAACTTTCATGAGCGACAAACAAGTTAGATTCATTATAATAGTGGGCAACTTCAAAACACCGCTAGACAACTCAGATGTGCAACGAAGCAACTCAGATGCGCAATGAAGCAAATTTGGTGAGCGACGAAAAAAATATTTATAATAGTAGTAGGCAACTTCACAATACCGGTAGTCAACTCAGATGCGCAATGAAGTAACTATGCGCAACGAGGCAACAACTTTCATGAGAGACAAACAAGTTAGATTCATAATAAAATTAGTCAAATTCACAACACCGCTAGGCAACTCGGATACGCAACGAAGCAACTCAAATGCGCAATAAAGCAACTTTGTGAGCGACAAAAAAGTTAGATTTATAATAGCAGTAGGCAACTTCACAACACCGGTAGGCAACTATGATGCGCAACAAAGCAACTCAGGTGTACAATGAAGCAACTTTCATGAGCGACAAACAAGTTAGATTATTAATAAAAGTAGGCAAATTCACAACACCCCTAGGCAACTCAGATACGCAATGAAGCAACTCAGGTGCGCAATAAAGCAACTTTGGTGAACGACAAAAAGTTAGATTTATAATAGGCAACTTCACAACACCGGTAGGAAATTCTGATGCGCAACGAAGTAACTCAGATGTACAATGAAGCAATTTTCACAACTGCGATAGGCAATTAAAAAGCAACTTTACAAACAACGATAGGCAACTTTCACAACAACGATGGACAACTTTGCAGCAATCGGTAAGCACCTCACTTCAGCAGTAGGCAACTTCGCTAGAACATTAGACAACTTCACAACTTTATAATAACAACATGCAAATCTCACACCTACTATTTATCAACTGATCTTAGGCAAAAATTGTCGTAATTGAGAAATTGTTATGTCTTGTTAGGCAAAAATCTGAAAAAAAAATAAACAAGTACTCCCTCCGGTCCGATATAAATGTCGTGGAAACAGTGCTATGCTTGTACAAATTCGTATGCAGCTTAGGACAGTTATTACGGATCCGAGAGAGTACTATTTAAAAACCGTTTTGGGCTCAATCAGACAAGCCCCTATTTTTCTCTCTCTCCTTCTCACGTCCAGCCCACTGGAAAAAGGCCCAAAGTTTCAGCCCATTGATGAAGAGTTGGTCCTTCGTCCCCAAAGCGAACTACGGTACGAGAGAAAATATCTCGACCTGCACTAATGGTTGCCCCGCTCGCACCCATCCCTACCGGCTCGCTCCTTGCCCCACACGGCCGGGCCTCTGCCGGCGCGGACAAGTCTAGGCGGAGGAGAAAAAGGCAGGTCGGCGATTGAGTTCCGGGGGTTGGTTCCACCGGCGTCGCGCGCGGGAGAAACAATGAGGGTGGCGCGGGGAGGAGCTGCAAGGTTCGGCCGCCGCTGCTTGACGGGGAGAGGCGGAGAATGGAGAGGTGGAGAAAAAGTTGGGGACGAAAAGGATTTTCAGTGTTCTTACTTGCTTGTCGGGTAGCGTGAGCGCTCAAGCGGCTCAATGGCTCCAAATAGCGCAGCTGCACCTTTAAGTTTTCGGGTCTTTAGAAATATTTCCGAGTCGGATTGGATCAGATCTCATCAAATAAAATGGGAGGGAGGCGCAGAAATGAATCAAGTAAACCCTAAAACTGAACTCCAATCGAATAGGGATGGAGAGTGGCGGCAGCCGCACGTGGCGAGGTCATCCGGACGCGGGGGGGGGGGAGGAGAGCGGTAACTCCTCCACGCGCAGAGCCAATTGCATGGTGATCCGGATGGGCGCCGCGCCGCCCCTTCCCGTCGCTCCTTCGCGGAAGAGAACCTTGGACGGCGACGGCCCTCCCGGCGAGGACGTGACGTTCAAGACAATCCTAGCAAACAGCAAGCATCGTGATGGATCCGTCCTGAGTGGATCCTCTACGTGGCATAAACTGTATCGTATGAACATCACCGACCAGAGTAAGCCCCTCATCATGACAAGACAGACTCTTAAGGCCTATGCCAACACAACTTTTTTAGCACGGTTTCATATGCATTTTGTTTATGTGGCATGGTAGTTAATGAATAAAGACAGTGAGATTGTAGCTTAGCTAACATACAAACTTTGCACGTGGCCATAGGCAAAAAATATTGCTAGCCCAATCATATGGATGCATGAGCACCAAATCATTTTGTCGCAACAGTGGAACATGGGGTTCCCCTGATGCGGTCAAAGTGGGTCCATCGCACATGGGCCCACCAAGGAGGCACTCAAGGCCAAGGCTCAAGACTGGCAGATGGGCCCCCCCATCTGCCCCACGGCGTCCCGACGCGTGCGACATCGACAACCAAGGCCAAGGACTCGGGGACCCTCCGGGGCCCCCTCGACCCGGAAGTCGGCACGGAGGTCCCGGGGACCCGACGCCCGGCAGGAGGCCAGGCTCATTCCCGGGAACCAACCTCCAATGCGCGAAGAGGATAAGCTTGCCAGCTCTGGCTGGAGGCTCCTAGAAGACTTGGGCGCCAAGAAGATGGAGGCGCCAAAGGGGGGCAGAGGCAGAAAAGCTGTCAGCCTCTGTCCGCCCTCTCTGGAAAAGGTGGGCGGCCTCACCTGCCCCCTCTGAGAAGAATACTTGGACGAGAGGAGGCCACGTCGCCTCCTAAAGAGAACCCGGAGGGGTTTTCCCGCCAAAACCCCTCCGGCCCCAAGGGTGCACCTGTGGTATCCCCTTAGCCTATAAAAGGAGGACCGAGGCACCCAAAGGGGAAGGATGAGAAGAGGAACAAGTCCAGAAGAGAAGGAGGCTAGGCTAGGTAGTGCACAAGTCCCAGATTAGCTTAGGCGCCAAAGGGGGGCAGAGGCTGAAAAGCTGTCAGCCTCTGTCCGCCCTCTCTGGAAAAGGTGGGCGGCCTCACCTACCCCCTCTGAGAGGAATACTTAGACGAGAGGAGACCACGTCGCCTCCTAAGGAGAACCCGGAGGGGTTTTCCAGCCAAAACCCCTCCGGCCCCAAGGGTGCACCTGTGGTATCCCCTTAGCCTATAAAAGGAGGACCAAGGCACCCAAGGGGAGGACAGGTTGAAGGGAAGCTAAGACAAGTTCGGGGAGGCTAGGCTAGGGAGTCCAAGAGTAGCTTAGGCGAGAGGTGATCTCCTCCGGGCCAGGATCTGCTCGTCTTCAACCTCTAGCCAACACCTCCCGGGTTCTCACCCGCAACCACCATTGTAAAGCTACACCATGATACACCTCTCAATCCAGACATGCAGTAGTAGGGCTGTTAGCCTCCGGGCGGCCTGAACCTGGGTAAACTCCTTGTATCTCTGTGATGCTTGCTAGTACGTAGATCTCGAGCGTCGAGCGAAGCCCCCGGGCGGAAGACGATCTTCGTCCTCCTCTGCGCCCCATAACGAACCTAAAAAGGGGGTATCCTTTACTCCCGGTGTCCGTGATCCAAGACACGACATCTGGCGCGCCAGGTAGGGGGCGCAAGTGCTGATTTCTTCTTCGTCGACTTCAAGTTCTTCATCGGCTTCGAGATCTTTGAGGAGATCTGCATCAGATTCTCCGGATCTTTCGGCCAGATCTCCCTCAAGGTCACCGACAAGGTCTCCGTCGAGCTCAAGGTCATCGACAAGGTCTCCGTCGAGCTCAAGGTCATCGTCAAGGTCTCCGTCGAGCTCAAGGTCATCGACAAGGTCTCCGTTGAGCTCAAGGTCATCAACAGGGTCTCCGTCGACCTCAAGTTCTCCAGTAGGGATGGCGCGGAAGAAGAAGGCCAAGTCCAGTGAGGAGTACCTACGGTACCCGGGACTTGGCTTCGACCCCGAGGAAGCTTCAGTGACGCCATCCGCGCGAGGTCTCGCCAGCGGGATTCGATTCGTGTCCCCGGTGGCTCGGGCCGATGCAGCTGCAAGTGGGGGCTTGCCCCCGGGAAGTAGTACAGGCATTGACGCCCCTCTTTCCCCGCGGACGCGCGTGGTGAAGGAAGAGCTCTGCTTGGAAACTTCCCCGTCGACTCTCCCGTTGGAGGAGGAGCGTCAGATTCAAGGTCAAGAAATTGAGGTCACAAGGGATGAACCGTACGTGCCGCAAGAAGTCCAGCTCCCTTTGGGCGAAGATGGACAACTGGGACTCTGGTGCTCATTCCATCGAACCGACAAGCACAATATCGATGACTGTCGCGAACTCAGAAAGCGCCCAAGGGACGAAGGATGCTACATCTGTGGAGAACTTGGTCACCTCCGCCGGGATTGCCCTCTGAATTCAAAACCAAAGAAAACCCCGAAGAAGAAGAAAACATCAAGAGCTGTTGCAAACGCCTCCACCCAAACCGACAACCCGCCTTCACCACCAGTGACCCCCATGAGTCCACTCGTGACAGCCTCTGACTGGGATCGAGCCTACTTCAATGGAACTCATCCAGAATGGGACCTCCCGGGTCACGTCGTGACAATACGCCCAGGACCAAGTGGGCCGCCGCAAAAGTATTGGATTGCAAAATGGTTGGCCTCCGGGAAACAATGAAAAAGAGCCAGGAAGGGTCTCCGGACCGACACAGCAAAGGTGTCAGCAAGGCGGGCATGCTTTCAAGCGGCGCCAGGAGTAAAAAGGGGGTCTCCGGACCGGCATCATAAGAATGTCAGCAAGTGGACGTGCCTTCACGCGGCGTCAGGAACATGAAGGTCTCAGGACCGGGGCCACAGGCCCCAGCAATAAGGTCCTGCGCCAGTAAGGATGACTGGGCAGGCGGCTATTTCAGCGGGAATCCCTAGCCCTGTGGGTAATCGCAGGCAGGGCAGAGTTGTGTCTTAAAAGCGACACAGAAGACCCGCTCTGGCGGCAGCGCGACGAAACAATTGCTGAAATAGCCCAAAGGAGGTCGACATTAAGCTAAGTATGAAACGTGCTTGCACGGGCTTTTCCTTCGTTGCTTCTATTTTATGCACCTTGGCTAAGACGAAAGCGGGCGTTGTTTTGAGGTGGCGCCTCCGCGGCTAAGCTGTCCGTTTCCCTCGGGCAGTGGAATCATGGGCTGAGGTTTGCGACGGTCAAAAAACGGTGGGTTCTTGGGGGGGGTGGGGGGATGCGCCCTATGTCGGTGGCTCAGATCCGTCTGAGTCCCCACGGCTGGTCAGCTCTGACGCTCATTAACCCTTCCCGAGAGCGTTAAGCCCCCACGGGTGCAATAAAACGGATAAAACTTGGGAAAAGTTGTTTACATTCAGAAAGGTGCAAAATATGCAAAACACAGTTCATGTTTCTTGGTGTTGCTCCATCCACTTTCAGGACCGGTTGTCGTCCTCGCGGGAGAAGTGCTCCATGATCTCGTCTACATGGCGGGTCACCTCGGGGTCGGTCAGCATCCCGGGGGCTAGACCCTGCAGATCGGACAAGGAAGGAGGCGGCTGGCGATGTCGCCGAAGGGCCGCGACGAACTGGGTGGCCACCTGCCGGGCAGCAACCCTCCCTTCCTGGAGGGTGGCTCTGCTCACGCTGTCCTTAAGGCCGTTGATGCGCGAGGCCACAAGCTCCAAGAACGATGGGTAACACCGAAGGGAGTAGGAGCGCTCCGACGGGAGGGTAGGTAGGCCCTTCACCTTCAGCACCGCCAGCGCTTCGATGATCTTCATGACCCAGGGATGCATCTGGAGCAGGATCTCGTTGTTCCCCTGCCGATGCCGGCGGAAGTCGCTCGTCTCCTTGGCATGTGCTTCCTTAGCCTTTGCCAGGTCCCCTTGCACCTCTTTGAGCTGATCGGACAGCTTCTCATGGCGGTCCCAAGCGATTTGGGCCTGCGATTTGCTCGTCTCCGCGGTTGCCAGGCTTTCGGCGAGCTTCTTGGCTTCGTCTTGGCGCACGATGGCCATACGTTTGGCGGCTTCGTCCCGGAACTTCACCGCTTCCTCCAAGGTCTTGATCTTCTTCTCCAGCTCGACTCGATGGGCACCCAAGCTCTTCTTGGATTCCTCGGCCGCGGCCAGGGCCGTCTTCTGTGTGTCAACAGTGGCCAGCAGGGCCGCTATTCTCGACGCTTGGCCATCTCGCTCGCTTCGGATCCTCCGGATGTCCTCTCGAGCTTGTTCCCGGCATTTCTTCTCGTGGGCGAGGTCCTCCTTCAGTCTAGAGATCTTCCGATCCCTTGACCGGATGGCCTCGTTCTTTGCTCGGATGATCTCCTCCGTAGTCGCCTCCACCTCCATGCGAGTCCACCCCTCCACGTTCAGCATCCCTTGCTCCAGGCGTTCTTCGTCGAGGGCCGCCCTGGCCTGGTACGCCTCCTCCGCTTCGAGGAAGGCCTTCTTCTGGGCTTCGAGCTCTCGGAGACGCTCCTGCAACTTCTTTTGCTGAAGGGACAGTCTTTGCTCCCGGGCGTTGAGCAGCTCTTCTTCCATCGCCACTCGCTCCTCGCGGGCCCGCACAGCTTCCTCCCCGGAGGAGTGTGCTGGCTCCTGCTGCTTGAGTTCGGCCTCCGCGAAGGCCAGGAACTCCCTGACGTTGGGAAACGTCCATGTGAACTGTGGCTCCGGGTTCGCCGTCCGCTGCTCAGGCCGGGGGCTCGCGGGCTCCGGCGCCTGAGTGTCGCCGGGTGCTTGCTCGGCCTCTGCGTTGGGATCGGACCGGCACGCTGGGGGCTCAACATCGTCTTCGCCCCCAGCGCGGTCTTCCGCTCCATCGGCATCAGCTTCAGGGCGGGCCGCTGGGGGCTCGACATCACCTCCATCCTCAGCGCGTCCCCCCGCCTCAGGCTCTGCATCGACAAACGAAGCGTTAACCTCTGGGAACCTCCGGGTCCCCCGGGGACAACAGTGGCAACTCCGGGTAGCTTTACCTAGAGGTGGCGCCGAGGCTGCCGGGTCCCGACCCGGGGGCGCTTGCTCCTGCTCATGGATGGGTGATGAAAGGGTTGCCATCGACGGCGACCCCGCGTCCCCTGCCTCCGGGAATTCCGCTCCCGGAGAGGCTCTGCTGGGAGGCGGATGCTCCCTTGCAGTTACCGCGGGGCTTTCCGCAGCCTCCCCTCCTTCGACATCTTCATCCACTCGGGCGCTTCCGGGAGCTCTCGGACTCGGAAGACCTGCAGCGCGCATGCAACGGTCAGAATTGCCGCGGCTCTGATCAAGCAAGAAAGGATCAAGGTAGGCTCCGGAGTTACCTTCGAGCCCGCTTAGCGCTGGAAAAGCCCCACCGCTTCCCCACAAGGTCTTCGAAGGGATCCGGCATCGACACGCTCTCGTCGTCTCTGTCTTCGGCAGGAATCGGGGGCGGGAATCCCCCCGTTTTCTGCCCCGCCTGCGGACTTTGAGGAGCTGGCTGCCCGGGGGGCGGCTCTACCCCAGCGTCTTCTGGTCCTGCGGACGTCTCCCTCTCTCCTTTGGGGGACGCCGGGGGAGGGGTGCGGCCCAGATCCTTTGGGACCTCCTCTTCCTCATCTTCATCGTCAAAGATCCCGGGCTCGTCTGGCGAGAAGTCCCCGTACGGCGGCTCCGCTGCCATCCAGGACCTCCCGCGGGCCGTCACCCGGGGCACCGGAAGCGGGTCCAAGAATTCGGTACCCTGAAGCCCGTAGGCGTTGCACCCTGGCATGTGAGGCACCGCGTCACCTCTCGCGACGCGGTCAAGCAACGAGAAGTCTCCCGCCGGAAGATCGTACCGCTCCCCCGGCAGCAGGAAGTGCATCTTCCCCTTCAGCATCTCAGGCGATATGTGAGACCCCATCCCCTGGCGGATCTCCCACGACGGTTGGGACCTGCGCTGCAGAGGAGCAATCCGCGATCATGGCGCCTGTCACCTGACCGCTCCGAAGCTCCGCGAACTTCTCGACAATCGGCAGAAGGGCCTCGTCTTGGGAGCTGACATCTCTCGAGTTGGCCAAGCTCTCGGCTGGGGCGGTCGGCACCAGGAGGTGTGGGCTGATGCTGCCCCCTTGAACAAGGTACCAGTTCTGCCTCCAGTCCTTCCAGCTGGGATGGATCTTGGTCCTCGGATATTGGCCTGCGTTCTCCTGCTTGAGGCAGAAGGACACCCCGCCCGCTATCCATCTTGATCTCCCCCTTCGGGGCATGAAGAAGTGTCGGAATAATGCCACGGAGGGCATTACACCGACGAACGCCTCGCAAGCGTGTGCGAAAGTGGCCAAGATCAGCACCGCGTTCGGGTGCAGATGAAGCATGTGCAGCCCGAACGCCTCCAGGACCGCCAAGAAGAAATCAGAGAAGGGGGGAAGCAGCCCCATCACCGAGAAATCGTGGAACGTCACCACATCGCCGTCTTGCAGGGGACTCGCCCCCGGGCGGATCTCCAGCTGGTCGCCCCCAATGAACTCCCTGCTCAGCTTCTGGCGGACAGCAGCAATCCTCTCCTCGCTGACGAATGCACTCGGATCGTACAGAGCTTGTGTCACTCTCGGTGGAGGAGGTTCGGTCCGGGCGGGGCCCGCCGCCGCCCTCTTCTTCCCGCCGGTCTGCTTCTTCGCCATTGGCTTCTTCTTGGCCTTGGGCGCCATCGGATCGGAGGCGTTCTGCTTTTGGTGTCGAGGCGGCCAAGAAGGTTTGCGGTGTGCTACGAAGACGAAGATGAAGTGCTCTCCGGCGGCGCTTCGAGATCTCTGTGTTTGGGAAGGAGTAACGGCTACAGTTCCTTGGAACCGTGGCTTATAAGGCTTCCCACGCGTCGCGTCGATGGTCCCACCGCTCCGGCCGGCGCGGGGATCGAGGAGGCGTTCTGTTTGATCGTCTCCTCCCTCTGGATTCAAAGCGAGCGTTGGCGGTCCGCGCGGATCGCAACGTTCAGAAGACCCGTGGGACGCGCGCCTCCGTAGTGCGCGGCTCTGACGGATGTGACAAGACGTTCAAGACCTGACGCCGGGGACCCATTTTGACTCTTTTTGGTCATAGCCCTGGCGGCAGAAGGGCGTGGCCGCCGGGACTATGCCCGGGGGCTACTGTCGCAACAGTGGAACATGGGGTTCCCCTGATGCGGTCAAAGTGGGTCCATCGCACATGGGCCCACCAAGGAGGCACTCAAGGCCAAGGCTCAAGACTGGCAGATGGCCCCCCATCTGCCCCACGGCGTCCCGACGCGTGCGACATCGACAACCAAGGCCAAGGACTCGGGGACCCTCCGGGGCCCCCTCGACCCGGAAGCCGGCACGGAGGTCCCGGGGACCCGACGCCCGGCAGGAGGCCAGGCTCATTCCCGGGAACCAACCTCCAGTGCGCGAAGAGGATAAGCTTGCCAGCTCTGGCTGGAGGCTCCTAGAAGACTTGGGCGCCAAGAAGATGGAGGCGCCAAAGGGGGCAGAGGCAGAAAAGCTGTCAGCCTCTGTCCGCCCTCTCTGGAAAAGGTGGGCGGCCTCACCTGCCCCCTCTGAGAAGAATACTTGGACGAGAGGAGGCCACGTCGCCTCCTAAAGAGAACCCGGAGGGGTTTTCCCGCCAAAACCCCTCCGGCCCCAAGGGTGCACCTGTGGTATCCCCTTAGCCTATAAAAGGAGGACCGAGGCACCCAAAGGGGAAGGATGAGAAGAGGAACAAGTCCAGAAGAGAAGGAGGCTAGGCTAGGTAGTGCACAAGTCCCAGATTAGCTTAGGCGAGAGGTGATCTCCTCAGGGTCAGGATCTGCTCGTCTTCAACCTCTAGACCAACACCTCCCGGTTCTCACCCGCGACCACCCTTGTAAAGCTACACCATGATACACCTCTCAATCCAGACATGCAGGAGTAGGGTTGTTAGCCTCCGGGCGGCCCAAACCTGGGTAAACTCCTTGTGTCTCTGTGATGCTTGCTAGTACGTAGATCTCGAGCGTCGAGCGAAGCCCCCGGGCGGAAGACGATCTTCGGCCTCCTCTGCGCCCCATACCAAACCTAAAAAGGGGGTATCCTTCACTCCCGGTGTCCGTGATCCAAGACACAACACATTTAATTTAGATACAACCCACAAGAGACAATGCATTGGACTAGTTGTCTCTTAAGTTTTTAATGCTCCTATACTAACGTGCTAAGAGACGATGCATTGGTACAACAACTATATTCCAGACAGCTTTTGTAACTACTCATTTAAAGAATAAATGGTTTGTTTGTCTTAATTTCATCACAGAAAACATGTGGCAAAGGTCATAGTCAACAATTTATCAAGCGACAGTACCATATGAGTTTGTGCATACTCAATATAGATTATGCTTATTAGGTGGCCTATTGACTCAGATATGTACTACGATATTATTATCTGATAGCTGAACATTATTGTACTACTGAAGTTTTGTTTTGTTTTCTTGCTTTAGGAAACACTGCGTCTGAATTTCGTACCTAAAATTGCTATGTGGGATACCTCTCGTAATACCTTCTCCATCTCCTGCCAAAATTGCTCTGTGTGATTGCTATGTGAAACCTTGCTTGTGTCACAAAAATATATGCTAGCTTTAGTAATTTCATTTCTCGTCATCAAATTAATAAACGTGCAATGTTTCTATTGCTGCTCTCAGCTTGCTTGGAGCCAATGATGATGTCAAAGCTACCCAAGTGTCAACCGTACTCCAGGGACTGTCAAAGGCATGCATATTGCGATATGATGCAGATATACTGGTTGAAGCTAGCATATATTTCTGTTGATTCCTTGGATAGCCCAATTCAGCTGTATGGATACTTGGCTGCCCGGGACCTCCTGAACCCAAGGCGTAATTACCTGTTCAACCGCAGCAGAGACGATCCTTTTGTCGTGGTTGGGGATGATGACTGGTTGATACAAATGTCTGGCCCCAAGAGAGGCATCGAGATGACAGCCCCCGTGCTGATCGAGTTCGACATGAGGATCAAGACTGGAGAAAAAGAAGAAGATGACCTGCAGCTCATTGACGGGGCTGTCGACTTCAGCGACATGGACCCGCTGATCAACATGGCCTTTACAGAACGGCTTGGTGATATGCCCAATCTATCCTATCAAGGTGGAATCACAAGATCAACACGAAATTAGGGCTTCCTCACATACTTATTTCAGGATTTCATCAGAGGAAACAGGGCAACAGATCTAGTTTTCTGTTATACAAGTGCCAGCCAGAACATAGCGGCTAGGGTTTCAACCCGAAGATACAAAAGATGGTTCTGCCAGGCTCCAGCACTGGGCTTTATCTCTATTACAATCAACTAGAAGACAAAAACAACCGGAAAGAAACTACACTTGGAAACTGAGCTGGCGGCAAGCCTTGCTTTAATCTGGACCCTTGGATATCCATCGTACGGTCACGTACCGGTTCACTTGATCAAGCTCAGGTTCCTGACAATGCCCCCCTTCTGAAGATACGGCTTGTCCTCAAGGCGTAAAGGACGGAAAAACTTTTTGGATGAAGCTAGAATCCTCCCATGTAGCTGCATCTGCTGGAAGATTGACCCACTTGATTAGCCATTTGACAACAGGGATAGATATGTTACCTTGAACTCGAGGTTCGAGTTTCCTTTCAAGAATTTCTTCTGGAAACACTAGAATGTTGCCTTGGGTATCCAGCAATGGAAGAGTGGGATTAGGTACTGCTTTAGGTCCAATATGCATCTTGAGTTGGCTGACATGGAATGTGTGATGTAATTTGCAACCTTCAGGCAATAGCAGTTTGTATGAAGTGTTCCCAACTTTAGCTAGAACTCTGAATGGGCCATAGTACTTGGAGTGGAGCTTGAGACAATTATGTATGCTTAGTGATGTGTGCCTGTATGGTTGTAATTTGAGGTAGACCATATCCCCTACTTCAAAGGTTCTTTCTGTTCTATTCTTGTCAGCAAAGTGCTTCATTCTTTCCTGTGCTTGGACCAAGTTGGATTTGATTTGAGCAGCTATGTAATCTCTGTCAGTGTCAACTTCAAGCTGATCAGTGCCATTCTCCTTGGGTAGTAACATTTCAGCTAAGAGTGGGGGAGGTCTGCCATATAATGCTTGAAAAGGTGTCATCTTCAGAGCAGTATGAAAACTGGTGTTGTACCACCATTCTGCCATTGTTAACCAGCTATGCCACTTTTTTGGTTGCAAGAAAGCCATGTTGCGCAAATAGTTTTCCAAACACTGATTTACCCTTTCGGTTTGGCCATCTGTTTGGGGATGATAAGCAGTACTGAAATGCAGCTTGACTCCCAACTTTTTGAACAAAGCTTGCCACAAATTACTGGTGAAAATTCTATCTCTGTCCGTAACAATTACTAGAGGTAGCCCATGGTATTTGAAGATGTGATCTGTGAAAGCCTTTGCAATTGTATGGACAGAAATTGGGTGTTTCAATGCTATGAAGTGAGCATACTTGGTGAAACGATCAACTACCACCAAGATCATATCTTTATTTTCTGAAACTGGCAGTCCTTCGACAAAATCCATGCTAATATGTGCCCAGGCAAAATCTGGCACAGGTAATGGCTGCAAGAATCCTGGGTACTTGCAGTGTTCTCCTTTATTTACTTGACAGATGGGACAAGATTTGATGAATGTCTCAATCTCTTGTTTCATGTGTGGCCAAGCAAAAAGGATTTTTATGCGCTGATAAGTAGCCCTTTCACCAGAATGTCCTCCAAGCTCAGAAGTATGCAATGACTGAATGATTTTTTGCTTGAGGGTTGAGTTATTGCCAATGTATAGTTTCTGTTTGTATCTTAGTACCCCACTAGTCAAGGAAAAATTTGGAACTGCATTTGGATCAAGTATAAGTTTTTCCATTATTTCTTTGCATTTGGTGTCTTCTTTGTAACTTTCTGTCACCTCTGTAATCCAAGATGGAATGGCTGTGCTAGCAAACATACTGGCCAATTTGTATTTAACCCTGGAAAGCGCATCAGCAACCTTATTTTCCTTGCCCTTCTTATATTCAACTGTATATTTATAGCCCAGTAACTTGATCAGCAGTTTGTGTTGAATCCCTTCTGTGAGTTTCTGCTCTTGAATGTACTTCAAGCTTTGTTGGTCAGTTCTAATAATCAAAGAGCTGGCTGCTATATAGTGCTTCCATTTTTTTAAAGCCTCTATAATAGCCAGAGCCTCTTTATCATATGTTGACCAAGCTGCTGCTTTGGGTCCAATTGTTTTGCTCATGAAGGAAATTGGTTTGCCCTCCTGCATTAATACAGCACCAATTCCATATCCTGATGCATCAGCTTCTAAGACAAAAGGTTTGCTAAAATCTGGTAGTGCCAGAACTGGGGCCTCTGTCATTATTTGTTTGAGCTTTTGAAAAGCAATGTCTTGTTCTGCTGTCCAAACAAAACCTTCTTTCTTGAGGGCATTAAACAATGGCCGACAGATAATACCATAGTCCCTGATGTATCTGCGATAATACCCTGTCATGCCCAACACACTCCTTAATTCAGTGATGGTTTTGGGGACTGGCCAATTTTTAATTGCTTCTATTTTGGCAGGATCAGTAGCAACCCCTTTGTTGGAAATACTGTGCCCCAGATAGTCAACTTGCTTTTGGGCAAAACAACACTTAGACCTTTTTGCAAATAGCTTGTTTGCCCTTAAGACAGAGAATACTTGTGAAAGGTGCTTTGCATGTTCTTCCTCTGAGGAACTGTATATTAAGATGTCATCAAAGAATACCAACACAAATTTCCTTAGGAATGGTGCTAACACTGTGTTCATCAGTTGTTGAAATGTTGCAGGGGCATTAGTAAGCCCAAATGGCATTACCACAAATTCATAATGTCCCTGATGAGTGCTGAAAGCTGTTTTATCAATGTCTTTCTCACACATTCTGATCTGGTGGTATCCACTGCGCAGATCAATTTTTGAAAATATTGTAGCACCATGTAGCTCATCCAGAAGGTCTTCAATCACTGGGATAGGGAATTTGTTTTTAATTGTTTGAGCATTCATCTTTCGAAAGTCAATGCAAAGCCTCCAGTCAAAATCTTTTTTCTTGACTACTAGAGCTGGAGAAGAATGGGAACTTGAACTATGTCTGATGAACTTCTTTTGTAATAGGTCTGAAACCAGTTTTTCCAGAATGTTTTTCTGGTGATGTGGCACCCTGTAAGGTCTTTGGTTTATAACTTTAGCATCCTGTTCTAGTGCTATAACATGATCACAGCTTCTTTTTGGGGGTAAATCCTTGGGTTCTTCAAATATATCCTTGAATTCTTCCAGTACTTGAGATATTTTATGTGGGACAGTGTTGTCAGTACTGATATTTTCTTGCTGCACTGGCCTGATCAACAATAAAGCTCCACAAAGAGAATTGTCCATTAATTTGTGAAAGTTTAGTGTCTCTTTTATATTAGCACTTGCAGGTAAGCTAGCATCATAAAATTTTACTACTTCTCCATTGTTGTGTACTTGCAATGTGAGTGCCTTCAAGTCCATTTCCACAGGACTGTGCTCATAAATCCAATCAGCACCAAGAATTATATCATAACCTGTCAACTGTAAGACTCTGAAGTCAGAAGTGAAATTTGTGCCCTGAATGTCATAGCTTGCTTGCTTGCAACAAAAATCTGACCACAAGACTTCTCCATTTGCTACTTGAACTTTTTCATGTGGAGTTGGTGTCATTTTACACTTAGCTTGTAGGGCCACGGCTAGGGTTATGAATGTTGTAGTGCTGCCACTGTCCACTAAAGCAATTGCTTTCACCTTATTGACTGTGACATACAGGGTGAATGTGTGTTTCTTGCTTCTTTCACCTTTTAATGCATGAAGGGAGATTTGTAGTGGTTGGTGGTCACTACCATCCTCTAGAGTGTCTGAATCTTCATCATATTCATGAACATAGATAATGTCAGCTGGTTTTTCTGTCTGGTTTTGCAGGGCATGAATTTGAGCTGCTTGTGACATTTTGCAAACCTTCTTGTGGCCTGGGAACCATGGTTCCTTGCACTTGTAACAGAGTTTCTGTTGTTTAGCTTGTTCAATTACTGCTGCCAAAGGAGACTGTGCCACAGCACCCTTACTTGGTTCAAAGTGTACTTGCCTTTTTACTGATGGGTAATGAAACTTGTTGGAAGGAGGAGGTGTTGATTGCTCTATTCTTCTTGCATACCAGACAGCTTCTTGCATATCACCTGGTTTTAGGCACTGGAGGTGATTTTGAATATAAGGGTTCAGCCCAGAGATGAAACTATTCATATAATAGTCATTGGGTAATGTTGGATTATCCCTTCTCATAAGGTTCATGGATTTCTCAAATCTTTGCACATATTCATTGACTGTGGAGGTTTGTGTTAAAGAATGGAATTCCTTAACATTGTCACAAATAGAATTGCTGGAAAATCTATCAGACAAGTATCTGCAGAAACGATGCCAGGGTATATTGTTTGTGGAAAAGCCAGTACCTCTCCACCACTGGATTGCTGCACCAGTAAGGTATGTTACTGCAATTCCAGTTCTTTGGTCCAGCTGAGTTCTTGCTTCATCAAAGTATTGTTCAATTGTCTGAATCCAGGAGTCAGGGTCCTCTCCCTGAAATTCAGGAATGTTGAGCTTAGCTGGTTTAGCCACAGGGAGCATTCTTCTCAGTTCCTGAGTGCCAAAACCTCTGAACCTGTGTTGCTCTCTAGCCTCTTCAGCTTCGGAGTCTTCTTCTCCCAATTCATGGTTTTGTAAACCCTGTTGTCCTGGTACATCATTTTTCTGGGTTTGGAGTTGCTGATGCTGCACTTGCTTTGAATGGTTTGGGTGTCTGTAAGGTTCTCGAACAGTTCCATCCAGATTGAGTTCTCTCCCCAGATTATCTTGCAATGATGCTTTTCCAATTGGGTGCACTGTCGGAAAGGCTTTCTTCTGCGACACTTGGTTGTTACTTGCTTGAGCTGGGGATTCCCTCGCTTCTTTGGTAGCTGGTGGTGGAGTGGCCGGGGGAACTAGGGAAGGTACTGCCTCGAACAACTTTGCAAAATTCTCTTGGATGGACTCGAAATTCTCCTGGATGTTCCCAAAATTCTGCTCCACCTTTTCTGAAAAATTCGTGAATTCCAGCTTGTCTTCTTCACGAGCTCGCTGTAGGGTTTGCACATCCAACAACACAGACTTGAGCTCGAGCGAACTTGTTGTTTCCGACGAGTTCTCTGCCTGTTTCGACATGGTTCTACCGCCGCCAATCGCCGACACCAACGCCACCCGCCACCAAAGATACACGGAACAGGGGAAAGGATGGGATTTTACTGCTAAAGAAATGTTCTTCAGCAACCAGCTTTCGTACCTGAACTGTATCCGAGCTGTGCCGCCGCCGCCAAGCCGCCTCCGTCGACCTCGTCAGATAGACGTCTTCGCCGCCTGCGCCGCCGTCGACCAACTCCCCGTCGCCGCAGAAAGGGTGAGGAGGGTGGGATTTTACGAGAGAACCCAACCACCTTCGTCACACCAGTCCGAATCGCCTCCGGGAAACGGGATCTGGAGATCCGGCGCTTCCCCACTTGGTTGACTGAAGAAAAAAAAATTCTTGCCAAGGATTCGACAGCTCTGATACCAATTGATATGCCCAATCTATCCTATCAAGGTGGAATCACAAGATCAACACGAAATTGGGGCTTCCTCACATACTTATTTCAGGATTTCATCAGAGGAAACAGGGCAACAGATCTAGGTTTCTGTTATACAAGTGCCAGCCAGAACATGGCGGCTAGGGTTTCAACCCGAAGATACAAAAGATGGTTCTGCCAGGCTCTAGCACTGGGCTTTATCTCTATTACAATCAACTAGAAGACAAAAACAACCGGAAAGAAACTACACTTGGAAACTGAGCTGGCGGCAAGCCTTGCTTTAATCTGGACCCTTGGATATCCATCGTGCGGTCACGTACCGGTTCACTTGATCAAGCTCAGGTTCCTGACAATGGCGGCGAGGGCGGTGCAGTGGACATAAATCTGGTACATCTGTATGAGGCAGCGGAGGCCACAATACAGGTTCGGATATCAGAAGCGTGCGGCGGTGGTCTGAGCCTGTGCCTGACCGCTTCCAGCAGCGGGTTCCTCGAGGAAGCCCGGCTCTTCGATGGTATTGTTGCCGAGGCGCCATGCGACCTGGACAGGTTTGTGTTTGCCGTGATGAGCCGCACCAAATTAGTCGGGGTGTTGAAGATTGGTCAGAGCGATGGTTCTGATTGTGTTCACCGGTTTCATCTCTTCGACGTTCAGAAGCATGGAGATTCGACCGTATTTTTCAAGCTTAGTTTCGCCACTATACATGTGAGGGTGACCTGGTCTACTTTGGATGCCCCCACAGTGCACTGGGGGAAGACAATCACTACAGTTGGGGCCAGAGGAAATAAGTGAGGATGATTATGACTATGACTGGGATGATTATTAATTAACACTTCGGTGCCCTATATTTATAAACTTCCCATATGACTAGATTATCTGTTGTGCACTTTGGATATATGTTTGGGCCCCGGAGAGTATAACTGAGGATCATTATGACTGGAATGATTATTAGTTAACACTTGGGCCTTGGGCATCATATATGTATAAACTTCCTGTACGACTAGATTTTCTGTTGTGCACTTTGGATATGTTCGGGTGTTGAGAAAGATTTTGTTGCTGTGTATGTAAAATTATCTCTGGCACCGACTCATATTGTTCGTGTTAGATATTCTGATTTTGCATATTTGAGTGCTGAGAAATTTATTCATATGTGCTTCTTTTGGGGAGTACTAGCTATCTGTTGCATGGCCAGAGGCAAGGGCATGCTAAGCTAGAGTCAATTCACTGATACCCTGTTCTTGTCCAATGATTTGAATTTTTTTTATTCAACTGTATTGCAAATTCTATTCCAGTAGGTGCCATGTGGAATCGAAAGCGAACAGAGCAGCAGGAAGGTGCAGAGTAACACACTGAACCAACGAACAGGGCATAAAAACTGAACCAACATCAAACTAGATAGTCTCGTGCACAACATAAAGGGCTGGGCCATTTTCGGCCCAGTTGACAGAATTTCCTTTTATTCAAAAAAATGCTGAAATAAATTAATTTTAGGGCTTATTTTTGGCATGAATTCATCATGGTTATTATGTTTATTCTTAGTCATGTTTTTATTTTCTATGTAAGATTATTTTTCTTTATAGCATTTTATTGTTATGATTATCATTGTTACTGTGATTATTATGTTATGATGTTTTCCGCTGTGAAATAAAGACTAATGGATCCTCAAATAAAGTGTGGTTTTATGCTTGGTCATTCTGACCAAAGTTGTTTGACGGGCATTTAAACTGCAAAAGTTCTTTTATTGATTCGTTTCACTTCTGGCCAAAGCTGATGTGAACCGGATTAATGGGAGAACAAAATTAATGTATGAGGATAATTAAAGTGTGGCTTTTATTTATCAATTTGGCCAAAGCTAATTGATGAATATTTGTTCACAAAATTTTGTTGTTCATTTTCATCTCTGGCCAAAGCTGATTTGAATTTGTTCAATAAAATTTGATTAAGGTGATGATGATGCTTACTAAAGCATTTTGAATTTTCTTTTGCAGCAGCTAATGTCTCGAACATTGCTGGAATGCTTAATGGCATAGAACAGCTTAATGGTAGCAATTATGCTACATGGAAGGAGAAGCTTGAGATCACGATGGCCTTACTTAATATTGATTATGCTCTCCTTAATGATCCTCCTGAGGCACCTAAAGAAAATGATGCAAATTATGATGGCCTCAAGAAGGAATATGATGTTATGAAGGCTACGTGGGGTGACTCTAATCGCAAATGCCTTATGATTATAAAAGGCTCCATTACACAAAGTTTGAAGGGAGCGCTTCCTGATTGTGAGACAGCTAAGGGGTATTTTGCGAAAATTGAGCATCAATTTAAAGGGTCTTCTAAAGTCTATGCGACAAGTCTCATTAGAAGACTAATTGATGAAAAGTATGATCCCTCTGGAAGCCTTCGAGAGCATATTATGAAGAAGTGCAACCTGGCTGCCAAACTTAAGACTATGGAGATGGAAATTTCTAATGGTTTCCTCGTCCATTTTATTATGTCATCTATACCTCCCGATTTTTCTCCATTTATGATCAATTATAACGCAATGGATGTAAAATGGGAGATTGATGAAATGATGGCGCGATGTGTGGAAGAAGAAGAAAGGCTTAAGGCAGATAGAATTGAACATGTTAATCAGTTCAAACATTCACAAAAGAAAAGGTATAAGAAATTTGTGAATGATTCTATGAAGCCTAAGCCTAATCAATTTAAAGGAAAAGGCCAAACTTCAAAAGGCTCTCAGCAAAAGAAGCCTAGAAAAGCACCCAATGCTGAAAGAAAGGACTCTAATGCTTGTCGCTTTTGTGGAAAAAGTGGTCATAAGCAAAGGGATTGCTTTGGCTTCAAGGAATGGCTAAAAAATAAAGTTACTAATGTTATTAATTTCGTTGAAGAATCCCTTTATGTTAATTATGCCACCAATACTTGGTGGATTGATTCAGGTGCAACAATTCATATTGCAAATTCGTTGCAGGGGTTCCATATGAGGAGGACCCTAAAAAGAGGGGAAATGACCATTAGAGTCGCTAATGGAGTTGAAGTTGATGCCGAGGCACTTGGAGATTTCACTCTTATACTCCATACCGGTTTTAAGCTTCAGCTGTATAATGTTTTGTATATACCCTCGATGAAACGGAACTTGGTTTCTGTTTCATGTTTAGATGATGACAATTATGAGTGTCACTTTGGGAATAAGAAATGTATAATTATGTATAATAATGATAATGTTGGTCTTGCCTGCCGACATGATAAGCTTTATGTTATTTCCCTCTATGATGATGCAAATAATGTGGGTTCTACCTCAAATATAAATGTCAGTACCAAACGTAAACATAATGATAATGAGACTTCTTCGAAATTATGGCACTATCGTCTCGGCCATATTTCGAGGGGGAGAATTGAGCGTCTCATTAAAGATCAAGTTCTTCCGTGCCTTGATTTTTCGGATACGGATGTTGATCATTGCATCGACTGCATCAAAGGGAAATATGTCAAGAAAATTAAGAAAGGTGCAAACCGAAGCACGGGAGTTTTGGAATTAATTCATACGGATATATGTGGTCCGTTTAATGTGTGATCGGTGGATGGTTTCAATTCATTTATAGCGTTCACCAATGACTTCTCCCGTTTTGGACATATTTACCCCATTGAAGAAAGATCTGAGGCATTAGACAAGTTCAAGATTGTCAAAGCTGAGGTCAAAAATCCAAATAATAAAAGGATAAAAGTTGTAAGATCTGATCGTGGTGGCGAATACTACGGCAGACATGCTACTTATGGCCAAATTCCTGGACCGTTTGCAAAATTCTTACAGGAGAATGGCATTGTAGCCCAATACTCAGCACCAGGCGAACCCCAGCAAAATGGGGTGGCTGAAAGGAGAAACCGCACACTCATGGATATGGTGCGGAGTATGTTAAGCCACTCCACTCTACCGGTGAATTTATGGATGGAAGCCCTTAAAAAGCAGCACATATTCTTAACAGGGTTCCAGTAAATCGGTGCCCAAAACACCATATGAATTATGGACTGGGAGGAAGCCAACCCTGAATTATTTTCATGTGTGGGGCTGTCCTGCTGAAGCAAGGATTTTTAATCCAGTTATGGCAAAATTAGACCCCAAGACAGTCAGTTGCCATTTTATTGGCTATCCTGACAAATCGAAAGCATATCGATTTTAGTGTCCAAATCAGGCAACTAAGTTTGTTGAAACAAGACACGCTGTGTTCTTGGAAAGTGATATCATGAGGGGGAGCATAACACCCCGGGAAATTATTTTGGAGGAAAAACGGGAATATGTCCCAACTCCAATAATTCATGAACCTGTTTTCCCGGTGTCCGCTAATATTGCGCCTCCTGTGGAGAGGACAGTTAATGCTCCATCTGCTGAGACTCCTGTGACTGTTTCAAATGTCACACCTGATGGTACTTCTGTTGAAGAAACTCAGCACCCTCAAATTGTTGATGATGTACCAAATTATGAACCTCTCAGAAGGTCACAACGAACTAGAAAGCCTGCTATTCCTGATGACTACTTCACTTACATCAGTGAGGCTATGAATGAGTCGGTGTTGGATAATGATCCCACCTCATTTAAAGAAGCCATGCAAAGTGAATATTCGTCTGAATGGCTTAATGCTATGAAAGATGAAATGAAGTCCATGAGCACTAATGATGTTTGGGACTTAGTAGAAATTCCCAAACGAGCCAAAATTGTTGGATGCAAATGGGTCTATAAGACCAAATGTGACTCCAAAGGTGATATCGAAAAGTTCAAAGCAAGGCTTGTGGCAAAAGGTTTTACACAAAGAGAAGGGATTGATTATAATGAAATATTTTCACCTGTCTCTTCCAAGGACTCATTCAGAATAATTATGGCACTTGTGGCTCATTATGATTTAGAACTGCACCAAATGGATGTCAAAACGGCATTTCTAAATGGTGACTTACGTGAGGACGTATACATGGCATAACTAGAAGGTTTTGTTGTGGAAGGAAATGAAAATTTGGGATGCCATCTGAAGAAATCCATTTATGGCTTAAAGCAAGCCTCAAGAGAGTGGTATCTCAAATTTGATCAAGTCATAAGGAAATTTGGTTTTATGGAAAATAAAGTGGACAATTGTATTTATGTTAAGTTCAGGGGGAGTAAGTTTATCTTCCTGATATTATATGTTGATGACATACTCTTGGCTAGCAGTGACATAAATATGCTAATGGAGACCAAGAGGTTCCTTTCCTCTAAGTTTGATATGAAGGATCTTGGTGAAGCATCCTATGTTTTAGGAATTGAAATTCACCGGGACAGATCCAGAGGAATCTTGGGGCTATCTCAGAAAGCATATATTGAGAAGGTACTTAAAAAGTACAATATGCATAAGTGCTCAAGCTCACCTGCTCCTATTGTCAAGGGCGATAAATTTGGGACTTTTCAATGCCCAAGAAATGATTATGAATCTGCGCAGATGAAGTCAATTCCTTATGCCTCTATTGTTGGAAGCATTATGTATGCACAAGTGTGCACTCGCCCTGATTTGGCATTCGTCACCGGGATGCTTGGCAGATAACAGTCTAATCCAGGTCTGGATCACTGGAAAGCTGCTAAAAAGGTCTTGCGTTATTTGCAAGGTACTAAAGGCCTCATGCTTACTTATGAGAATTCTGATAACCTTGAAGTGGTAGGTTATTCATATGCTGATTTTGCGGGGTGTGTTGACACTAAGAAATCCACGTCAGGTTATATCTTCACCCTCGCAAAAGGAGCTATATCGTGGAAAAGCTCCAAACAATCTGTCACCGCATCATCGACAATGCAGGAAGAATTTGTGGCATGCTATGAGGCTACCGGGCAGGCGGTATGGCTAAAGAATTTTATCCCGGGACTTAGAGTGATTGACAGTATTTCTAAGCCTCTCACTCTCTACTGCAATAATCAACCCGTAGTAATCTATTCGAGTAACAACAAGTCAAGTGCTGCTGCTAAACACATTGACATCAAGTATCATGTTGTGAAAGATAGAATTCAGGATCAGACAATCAATGTCAAGTACATCAATACCAAGTTGATGTTAGCGGATCCACTCACGAAAGGCTTGCCACCCAACGTATTTAAAGAGCATGTTGCCGGCATGGGTTTGGTTGAAAGCTTTTGATCCTGGATAAGTTGGAACCATTATGGCACTATCTCCCCAAAAGGTTCATTTTGAGATCGAATGGGAACCATAGTCACTTGGTTCAGCAGTATTTTATTAACTGTTGTAATCTATTGTCTTGGTGTACCGTTTTATCAAAAGATGAGTGTATAATGTTTATAATGTTTATGATTATGTAAATGAAGTTAAAGAATTATGTCAATAAAGTTTATGGAGCTCATAAGTTAAAGAAGTTTCATTTTCATATGAAATGATGTGCTATAGTCACCGGATTAAGTGGTACTTAATTGACCATTATAATCTTTTCGTCTTAGTGCATTATTTTATTGAAAATGATCTTATAAAGTTCAGCCTTACGATCAAGGGGGAGAATGTTGGATATTAAGTTGATCTAGGCTTCCTAAGTCAACAATTACGACTGCTACAGTGACTGTTACAGTAAGTCGGTTGCTACAGTATTATGCAATATTTAATGTGCCATGATTGGAGGCAAAAACCAAATAAAAGTGCTGGTTCCCCTAGTATGCAATGCAACTATAAATAGAGAGATGAGATAAGGTTTTACTACTCTTCAAAAGAGTCCTACCAAAATAACTCTCTCTCTCTCTCTCTTGCTAACCAATCTAGCAAAGCATTGAAGTACTAGGAAGAACTAGTGCATCCACTAGATCAAATTGTTGGTGATAAATTACTAAAGGAAAATGACTACATCACTAGGAGATCAAGGTAATCTCCCAACCATCTTCTTGTTGTGGCTCAAACTTCAGCTAGATGATTCTATCTAATTCTCACACTTCTTCCTAGCACAACTAGCTAGTAGCTAGCTCTCTTTCTTTTCAAGTTTGTACAACTTATGTTTCTTCTTGTGTGTTGGTTGCATCTGATTTTTTTTTTTTGAAAATCCCACTTTTGCAAGATGGGTCCGGGGTGTGAGGCCAATCACTATTAGCTAGCTTTGTTTTTTTATTGGAATGGCTTTTTTTTTGTGATCGAGTTAGGAATTTGTTGCAAATAGATATTGCATTGGTTGGATTTTTTATTTTAGTCAGTTGAAATTGTTGTTGACTATTGTTGTAAACGGCCAATATTTTTGTTAAATTTGTTGTTGAATTTTGTGGCGCAATGACTTAGCAATTTGTTGCAAAGAATTCTCGCATGAAAATAAATATTGGATTTGTGACTTGAGTTAGCTGGAATTTGTTGATGACTATAGTTGTAAACATCCAACATTTTTGTAAAATTTGTTGTTGAATTTTGAGACAAACGAACTTAAGAATATGCTGTGATCTCACGCAGGAGATTGCTTATGTTGAATTTATAACATGTTTTTTCTGAAATTATTGGTGAATATTGTTGCAAACATCTTTAGAGATATATTGCAAAGCTATAACGAACCAAAAATAATAATTCGACAGTTTTCGGTTTTTAATATACGAGTATGCTTTGCCTCTCCAAATAATACTGTCATTCTATTCATTGGGTTAGAAATACATTTAATTTCATATCTCTTGCAATATTTTCTATGCATTTTTGGTTTATTGCTTATATTTTACTGTTATTAGTTTGTAAAGAATATCCATGTAATAAATCGAATAACAGCACCATAAAAAACGGCGCGGCAAGGCGCGTGTATGGTTCTAGTTTCAAGTAAAAGTGGAGCAAGCCAGTTTTGGTGTGGTCTGTGGGTGCTATCTCAGCTATTGTTTCCTGGAGGATTATTGTGTGAGGGCCTCCCGGCCGGTGGTTTCAGGGCGCAACCAAAACAAGACTTGTCACAGATGCTTGGTTGGATTTCGTATCATTACCTGATCGGTTTGCCAATACATTACAGACCGATGTGGTGTGTGAGGGTTCGAATTTTGCCCCATCTGAAATGATGTCGCCCAGATAGATGCTGACGCAACATGATACCACAGGTAATATAACCTCCACATTGCATGCTGAATATCGTCAGAACAGAGAAATGAGAAAATTCATACAAACATGAGTAAAGCAGCAAAAGCTCGTTGCTGGATGACAATCTTGTGCTAGGCGACTGAAACTTCAGTGTACGCCCAATGTAACTGTCCTTGCTCAAGAAGATGTATCAGCACTACACTTTGCTTGACAGAATAAGATGCGCGCGAAGGGACACAAGAGCTTAGTTGGACTGAAGAAAAGAAAAACATAAATGGTTGCAAATACTGCTATAACGTACAGAATCAAAATGAGTCCAGACAAGTGAAGGATCTCATAGAATACAGAATGTACTAAGACTAAATGTCATACCATCTAAATCAGTAAAGAGACTTGTGCGAAATGGGTGAAACCAAGGAGCTGAGTACATTTACGCATGCAACAATTCATTAGCTATCTCACATGTTTGTTTTGACAAGTATTATTTGCAATTTATGAGAAAATACTCGAGAGATCATAGCAAAGCACGGACATTCAACTAGTTTTATAAATGAGAGACGTGTTACCCTGGAAAAAAATTGGGTATGCTACGCTGATGTATTTTTCGTTGGTGGGCGGGTGACATGTATATAATTCGAGTCGGGTCATTGTAGTGCGCGGTTGCCTGTTGTGTGGAACTTGCAGACCGTCCGTGTGAAGACAAGGTTGTGGGCGATAGCAGGAGCGTCCCCTTTCCGCCCGTACAACAAAATAGTACATTATTTAAAGAAAACAAAATAGTACATTATGGTATTTTCGTGGGAGAAATTACTGGTAGCTAGTAACTTGCTAAAAACATCCAAAATATAACTTGAACTCGTTTAGGTCCTTCGGAAACAATACTCCCTGGAAGCGCACTCTTCTCTATCTAAAATTAAGATGACAGGGCGCCTGCCTTTTCTCGAAAAATAGAGTGAAAATTTCTGATTGTTGTTGGCAACCATGACCATTTGGTCTTGATCCGACAGTGCTAGTTTTTTTATCCAACTGAAACATCTAGCGGTCAAATGGACACTATGCTGAGCTGACTCCAATGGACCTGTACGGGTCTGTACGGTCGAACCAAACCGTGAGCCCGAGTTAGCGGCTAGACAGGAACAAAGAAGCCTCCTCTTCTCACTGCCAGACCAAAACCTCCCTTCTCCCCCTGTCTTTCCTCCCACTTCTCTTGCAGCGCGCCGAAAGAGCAAAACATTTGCCCCGCCCCTCCTCGCCTCCCTCCACCGCCGCCCGGCACTGCCGCCGCCAGTGCGCTTCACCTATGCCCGCCTCAGGATGGGCAAGGGGCATAACCCTTGGCCCAGGGTGAGCACCATGTTACTGAACCCCAATTTCGCAGTTCTTCCTTCTTTTATCTACCTTTATTTATTGTTTAAGGAAACGAAAGCCCCCATCCTTAAAAACCTGCTCGGATCTTGCTCCATCTGCGTCTTTCTTGCAGATTGCAGACCGGAGATTTTTGTTTGAAGTAAAGTTCAGAACTTTCTTCCCTTCTTTCTGTCTGGGTCTTTCTTAATCCATCTTCCTTTATTTAAAGAAGGAAGAAAAGCATAGCCCCCATCCTTAAAAACCTTGTTTTGTCTGCTCGGATCTTGCTCCATCTCCGTCTTTCTTACAGATTGTAGACCGGAGGTTTTTTTAAAGTAAAGTTCAGAACTCGTTTTGTGTTCGGATCTTTCTTGCTTGCTTCGCCATCTGAAACCTCGTTTTCGACCAGACTGGATCGTTTCAATTTGTGATATATAATCCCACCTATAGCTCTGACAATTTGTTCCATTTTTTCGATCTCTAGAACACCGTGACTTTGTGGCTAGATGGAACGGAAGAAGAGGTTTTGGACAACTACAAAAGATGCTAGGCCCATTTTCGATATTGGATTTACTGCAACGCCGGCTTCCGTTTCAGAAGAGGCAATCGCATTGTATACACCACACCAAGAAATGGAACGTTCTACTACGTTATCAGATACCGCAAGAGATAATGTGTGTTTGTCATAATGGCTCGCCTGTTAGAAAGGTAGTTAGCATACGTGTTGTGCAAGCTTGTAACACACCGCATCATTATCTATAAGGTGCGGTTAGTAGTTAGCAAGGATATAGCGTGTGTGTTGTACCTGATCGAGCTAACCCTAGATCGATCCAATCTGTAACCTCTCGGCATTGTTGCCTATATAAACATGCAGGCCACCCGAGACAAAGGGCATCGGCTTCCACCAATACACCTAGAACTTTTACATCGCCAACATTGGCTCGTTAGATTTTACACAGCTAATGGGGTTTACCGGATGAAGCTAAAGGACCATGTCTTCCCTTACATGTCTACTCCACTGTGCAAAAAGCTAAACCTATGGGCCAGCCATTCAGAGATGGCCGAGGACAATGATGTAGCAAGAACAAGGCTCGGAGTTCATCCTTTCCGCCATGCTATCGAAAATATATGTGATCACACTGGGGCATCAGAGCATCCAGACTTCCGTCCAAGCATAGTAGTCGCTGTGGTTCACATCATGGAAGCGAAATTTCGGAAAATCTTGGCAAAGTGCTGTAAGGGGATGGTTGATCGCAAAGTCAGCCGTCGTCAGCCGTCTCGGCAAGAATGAGCTCAGCACAATGATAGTCAATTGGAGAAGTATCTGCAAACAGGGCATGCAATCAATGGTGTATAGAAACTATGTGATGGGCCCACATTCTCTTGAAGCCAGCATTGCTTCGTTTGAAGACATATTCGACAGCACATTTTTTCTCCACCTAGATGTTTCGACCATTGGGATATTTGCACATGACCGTTTACCGTCTCCACCACGGTCAGACACTTGGTCTCCCATTGATCCTGGGGACGGTGATGGCGACATCCCTGATCCATCGGATGCCATGAGCGATGCTGATTATAGAAGGCTGCCAGCACAACAGGCAAAGGGAGGGAAAGGAGCACAGAAGCGAGCATCATCGAGTGGGCTGCTGGATAGAAGTGTTCTAAAAAAAAAGATGCCCTGGAGGAGGAGGAGCTGGAGGAGAGCCCTCGGTGCCTAAGTGGTTCTATACGTGGAAGCATCTTGAGAATGTGAGTTTCTCGAAATTCTTGGATTAATTGAAAGATCCAACACATTTATGGCTATAGGTAGTAGACCCATGATACTCCCTCTGGTTTGGTGTATAAGTCCTCCGAAAATTTCGAGATGAGACTTATACACCGGAGGAAATAGAAAAGTTTTCCTATTTTGGTTTTAGTCCGAACCACTTATTTATTTTTGCTTGTTGGTTTTACATGCAGAAGGATCAATGTAATTTGGTGGTCAAAGCCACGCTCGATGAACTAGGTCTGGAGGTTCTAGATGCACCGTCGCCAAACCTTGATTATAACATCCACGAGGTTGCAAACTCTTACACTGGATATCAGTGTTTGATTTCAGTTTCCACACAGTAACTATAATATGCTGTAGTCACATGCAGGAAGAGGAGACCTCTGAAGACGACATGACCCCTTCTATTTCACTGGACTGCGATCGACAACCCCACAACAGCTACAACCCCACAGCAGCTCCTTCTCCTACTGTTGGGCCCCTGTTGACCGACAACCCCACAGCAGCTCCTTCTCCTCCTGTTCCGCCTTTGCTGAATGACAACCCCAAAGCCGCCCTTACTACCGTTGATCTGCAACTTGTGAGAAATCAGGCGGCCAGTGGAGTGTCAGGTCGCTCGGGATCAACACTTAAGTTATCCGATGTCGAAGATCTGCGTGGGAACAAATACTTGACTGATTCAGTCATCAAGTTCCATTTTGGTCAGCTGTCTGCTCACATCGATGATCCACAGATACTCCTGCAGCCGCCCTCCATCTCAAACTTTTTGCTTAGCTACAGACAAGGCGCTGCTCTACTGAGAGAGTCTTCAGCTTCTAAATCACCGGCTAGCATTTTTCCCAGTGAACGACATGAGGGAGATGCAGGGGGAGGACAACGGCTCACATTGGTCCCTTTTGGTGTTCGACAACACCAACCAAGCCCAGCCACGCTTCGTGCACCACGACAGCTTCCATGGTGCCAATAACGAGCATGCAAACCTTCTCGTCGACAGGATCCGGCAAATGATTCCTAACATACAAGTGCCTTTAGTGCAGGGGTACACACCAAGACAACATACCGGATATGATTGTGCGCTTTATATGGTTACAGTGGCCGAAGCTATCATAAGTTGGTGGAGGCATGGCGGAGGAGCTGGGGATTGGTCTGATTCAGTGCGAGCAAATGTAAATCCTCACAACATGACTGAACTGAGGGCTCATTTGGCAGACATGCTTGAAGCTGCCTTGCTTAGCCAAGAGTAAGTTTGTGCGTGGTTGATAACTGATCACCCGAGACATGCACTAGTCTTCTGTTTGACACTTTGCTCTGATGCATGGACAGTTTAGCCAGTCTTAACTTTGAAGGTAGTGCTGGTCGACTGAGACATTGCGAGACCTGATGTATGATGTATGCACTGGATTGTAGTGTTTTCATTTTCGGTACCTTTATCTTTGGCATTGCAAATTTTGTTGCGGAGTTAAAACAAATTAGGACCTTAAGTTTCTTTTTAAGGAAACTATGGTTTTAAAAACTTTGACCCGTTGATTCCAATGAATGTTGTACTTACACAAACTGTTCTAAATACTTCGGCTTGTTTGGTTCCAGTGAATGTTGTACCATGATTTCTTTGGAGTATAAAAGATCCACTTTCCACGTCTGTTTTCGTTCCCCGTTAGTTTCGTACAAGGTACGTCTTGCAAGTTGCACTCTCATGTTTATAGTTTTATACACTGGCTTATGGTCCTCTAAACTCTAAAGCATTCAGCCATTTCTTTTTCATTATAATTCACGCACGGACATGTCACCATTGAAGAATCCGAGAGCATACGCACAGGGTCACGTAAGCCCATGTATAATGAAGATCAAAGTTTTTTTTAGGGGGATTTGATGAGGACATCCCACATGTTGATACAACCACTGCACCTACAGCCACACACATACAAGGACCTATGACTCGAGCTCGTGCCAAACAACTTAATTATCAGGTACTTTCGTTTCTAGGAACTATTCCTCACATACATGAGAATATGATGCTGCCTAAATCAGATATGTATTTGTTACTCAGGAATATTGGATCTAGCATGGATGAGAAGGACAAGCATTGGAGCATGGCTATGCATGGAGGTGGCTGCAAGCATGTGAGGAATAAAGATGAGGCTACTTCCGAACTTTGAAGCCACCATGATGATGCAAGGAGGACATGGACGAATTATTCAAGATCATACATCATATTTGCGTCCATAGTCATATTTGGTGCTGCGACACCTTATTTTATGGGCCAGGCCCATGTAATTTCGGAATAAATATTTTAGGGTTTTTTTTAGGAGTCCGTATATGTGAAGGAGGGCCCATCTAGGGTTATTTTCGGCCACCCCCCATGGGTTGGACGAAAATCCCTTCTCCTCTTCCATATATACCTCTCCTTAGCCGCCATTAGGACTCGGATTTTGTTTAGTTTAAGACTTAGCCATTGCTATTCTTCGCCATAGACAACAGTGTCGGTTCAGACCTTTTGTACTACGCACTTGCAGAATCCCATCTATAAAGCTTTCATCTTAATCCGCAATATCTTGATTGCATCTATAATTCTTGCTAGTTCTTCGATTGCTTGCAGGAATTGATCTTCGGATCAGGTTGATCTAGCCCCGGCGAGATCAATAGCCTCGGAAGTTGGTGTAGCGATTGCTAAGGCGCAACGTCACGCACGTTTGTAGTCGGATCGTCAACGTCGACCTCCACCCAAATCGAGAGAAATCCATCTCATCGAAAGATCGGGCCCCTTTACCCTATCAAGTGGTATCAGATTTCAGGTTTATCGGTGAGATCTTTCAGTTTTACTAGTGTAGGTTGCATCTGTTTTTCCTACAGTCCACGAAAAAGCCAAAAATATTAGCGTTCGATCTTTTCCTAGAAACAATTTGAGCCTTTGCATCTGTTCTTTTCAGTTTTTGCATTGTTGAATTCGTGTCTGCATCGTCGTGTCGAGTGCTGGTCGTAGCGTCTAGATCTTTAGAGTTTCGAGTTCTGTTCATAATCGTCTCGCCGCCGCCGCCGCACCGCCACCACCACCACCAAAACCCTAGCCGCCCCACCATCTGTTCCGCATCGCCACACAAACCCGAACCACAAAAACCAATCCATCCGATCATACCATCACCTTCCATCCGAGTAGAAGTAGGTTTTATTGTTTTTCCTATAGTTTTTGCTCCCACAAGGAAAGGGCGTGCTGTTTCGTGATCCGAGTTAAGGAAAGTTTCAGCCGCAAGTAAGAAGGAGAGGAGGGCAAAAAAAAAAAAAAAAAAATTTCTCAGGCCTACCTGGGTTTCGTGATCCGAGTCTGGCACGCTTTCCAGAGCAGTTTCGAAAATTTCAAAAAAAATTCTCGAGCCTACCTGGGTTTTCCATTGTGCTGATCGTTTTGAGACACCTTCCATCATAGTGAGTTTTTCCATATATCTGGCTGTTTTTCAGGCGCGCTGCTATCTGTTGTTTCGGTGTTACGGCTTGACTCGTTGGTGCTATAGGCTCGCGTCTCTAGTCCGTTCTAGCCTAGGACCAGCACAGTACCGTCGTTGAGCATTTATTCAACTCATTGCATTGCTGTTTTGAATTGTTGCTACAGATATTACAGCCACCTACAGCTCCACATATTCCTACACCGTGTGTTGACACCACCTGGTAATCGCTATTCTCAATCTTCTTGACATTTGGTCTCCTCGGTTGCTAGTCACCACCTGCTGCAGGGTAAGAACGGGTAAGAATATTGGTTTGCTTGATTGATTGCACGTTGATCCCACCACTTTCCAGTCACCTATACACACATATTTCTGTGCTTTTTGCGTACTAACCATGGCAGGTTCTGGCACGGATGTCGACCCAGATAAGATGACCAACGCGGAGCTCCACGGCCACTTCACGCACCTCGTCAGCGACCATATGCAAGACGTGGATAAACGTTTTGCTGAAACCATGGAGAAGATCGAGGGCCTCGAAACGTCCTTCACCGACAAGCTCGACGCAAAATTTCGGGAGTTGCTACGCCGTATTCCACCCCCTGCGTATGTCGGCCGCGCCCAGCGAGTACCTCTCCCCCATGCGCACACATCTGCTGCGGGCGCTGCGGGTACCACGGCTACTGATGCGCGATATGAGGAGTATGAAGGGGAGGACGACTCTGACGGCGAAAACGAGGATGAGGGTGAGGTCCACCAACCGCCACCTGGACGTCCACGCGTCCTTCTACGCAATGCGCGTCCGCTGGTACGTGACGATGACCATGTTGCAAAACTGAAGTTGAATGTTCCGCCTTTTGATGGTCGTTATAATCCCGATGCGTACCTTTCTTGGGAGTTAGAATTAGAACAACGTTTTGCATGCTTAAATTATCCTGAGGAGAGACGTGTTAGTGCTGCGACTTGTGAGTTCACTAGTTTTGCCTCCGTATGGTGGTCTGAATATTGTCGTTTGCATCATGCTAACCCACCTACTACTTGGACTGATTTGAAACGTGCTATGCGGACTCGTTTTGTTCCTCCATACTATCAACGCGATTTGCTAAAGAAATTAACTAGACTAGAACAAGGTAAAAATTCTGTAGAAGAATATTATCAGGAATTACAAACTGGCATGATTCGTTGTGGTATAGAAGAGGATACTGAAGCTTTACTTGCTAGATTCTTTGGTGGGTTAAATAAAGAGATTCAAACAATTCTGGAATATAAGGAATATACAACTATCACTCGTTTGTTTCATCTTGCTTGCAAAGCTGAATGTGAAGTGCAGGATCGGAGAGCGGCGACACGAACTAATTTTCCTGCAGGGCGTTCTACTTCATGGACACCACGGACGCCGTCTACATCGCCACGGACTGCTGCTCCGACTGCTACCACGCTCACCCCCACACGGGCTACATCGTCTACATTCCCACCATCTGCAGCCAAGCGTACACCCGCGGGACAAGCCCCAAGTTCTTCGTCATCAATGGCATCTACAGGCAAAACCAGCGACATTAAGTGCCGCAAATGCAGTGGGCTTGGTCACTTCGCACGTGATTGCACCAATACTCGTGTGATGATTGCCCTTGACGATGGTGGATATGATTCCGCCAGTGATTATGATGAAGATACATTGGCTCTCATCGCACATGATGAGCAATTCGCGGAAGCAAACACGGCGCAAGATTCACAATACATGGCTGCGGAACACGCGGAGCAGTACCCAAGCTTAATTGCGCACCGAGTTTTGAGTGCACAAGTGACAAAAGCTGAACCTAGTCAGCGCAATAATCTGTTCCATACAAAGGGCGTTGTCAAAGATCGTTGTGTTCGCATTATTATTGATGGAGGGAGCTGCAACAATTTGGCGAGTATGGAGATGGTTGAGAAGCTTTCTCTCACGACACGACCTCATCCTCGACCATATTACATTCAATGGTTTAACAACAGCGGCAAAGTTAAGGTAACACGTACCGTTCGTGTGCATTTTACTATTGCTGCCTATTCTGATTATGTTGAATGTGATGTGGTTCCTATGCAAGCATGTGCACTTTTACTTGGTAGACCATGGCAATATGATACGAATTCTGTCCATCATGGTAGCACAAATCAATATTCTCTTGTTCATAATGATAAGCCAATTGTGTTACTTCCTATGTCTCCTGAAAATATTTTAAAAGATGATCTTGCTAGAGCTAGTAGAGCACATAATGAGGAGTCAAAGCTGAGTGAAAATCAGATTGTTGCTAACGAATTGATGCCATCTAAAAGTACTCCCAAATCTGCACCGAAACATGCTAATGAAATTCGTTTAAAAAGTACTTGCTTGCTTGCTAGCAAATCTGATATTTCTGAAATTGATGTGAGTACTACTGCATGTTATGCTATCATTTGCAAAGAGGTGCTATTTTCTTTTGAGGACATGCCTCCTTCCTTGCCACCTGCGGTTGCTAACCTTTTGCAGGAGTTCGTGGACGTTTTTCCACAAGATGTACCTCCAGGATTGCCACCTATTCGCGGAATCGAGCATCAAATTGACTTAATTCCTGGAGCATCCCTACCCAATCGTGCGCCATATCGTACCAATCCAGAGGAGACCAAAGAGATTCAGCGACAAATCCAAGCACTACTCGACAAAGGTCATATTCGTGAGTCTCTTAGCCCATGTGCTGTACCTATTATTTTGGTTCCTAAGAAAGATGGTTCATCGCGCATGTGTACTGATTGTAGAGCTATCAATAATATTACTATTCGATATCGTCATCCTATACCACGTTTAGATGATATGCTTGATGAATTGAGTGGCTCTACCATGTTCTCTAAAATTGATTTGCGTAGTGGTTATCACCAAATTCGTATGAAATTAGGGGATGAATGGAAAACAGCGTTTAAAACTAAGTTCGGTTTATATGAGTGGTTAGTGATGCCTTTTGGTCTAACTAATGCTCCCAGCACATTCATGCGATTAATGAACGAAGTTTTGCGTAGTTTTATTGGCCGTTTTGTGGTTGTTTACTTTGATGATATTCTCATATATAGCACATCTTTAGAGGAACATTTGGATCATTTGCGTGCTGTTTTTACTGCTTTGCGCAATGCACGTTTGTTTGGCAATATTGAGAAGTGCACCTTTTGCACGGATCGAGTTGTTTTTCTTGGCTTTGTTGTTACAGCACAGGGTATTGAAGTTGATCCAGCCAAGATTGAGGCTATTTCGAGTTGGCCACAACCTAAAACGGTCACACAAGTGCGAAGTTTTCTTGGACTCGCAGGATTTTATAGGCGCTTTGTGAAAGATTTTGGATCCATTGCAGCGCCACTGAATGAGCTTACAAAGAAAGATGTTCCATTTGTTTGGGGAGATGCACAGCAAGAGGCTTTCATGTTACTAAAAGACAGGTTAACTAATGCTCCTTTATTGCAACTTCCTAATTTCAATAAGACTTTTGAACTTGAATGTGATGCTAGTGGTATTGGTTTGGGAGGTGTGTTATTACAAGAGGGTAAACCTGTTGCATATTTTAGTGAAAAACTAAGTGGGCCAAGTCTGAATTATTCTACTTATGATAAAGAATTATATGCGCTGGTTCGGACATTAGAAACTTGGCAACATTATTTATGGCCCAAAGAATTTGTTATACATTCTGATCATGAATCTTTGAAGCACATACGTAGTCAAGCTAAGTTGAATAAGCGTCATGCAAAGTGGGTTGAATTTATTGAATCTTTTCCTTATGTTATCAAACACAAAAAGGGTAAAGATAATATTATTGCTGATGCTTTGTCACGCCGTTATACCATGCTCTCTCAGCTTGATTTCAAAATTTTTGGATTGGAAACAATTAAGCAACAATATGTGCATGATGCTGCATTTAAAGATGTGTTGCAAAATTGTAAAGACGGCAAAAGTTGGAACAAATTCGTCCTCAATGATGGATTTGTGTTCCGTGCTAACAAACTATGTATTCCGGATAGCTCCGTTCGTCTTTTGTTGTTGCAGGAGGCGCATGGCGGAGGTTTGATGGGTCACTTTGGAGTAAAGAAGACGGAGGACGTGCTTGCTGCACACTTCTTTTGGCCACGCATGCGTAGGGACGTTGAGAGATTTGTTGGCCGTTGCACTACTTGTCAAAAAGCTAAGTCACGTCTCAATCCACATGGTTTATATATGCCTCTTCCTGTTCCTAGTGTGCCTTGGGAGGATATTTCTATGGACTTTGTTTTGGGTTTGCCTCGCACACAGAAGGGGAGGGATAGTATTTTTGTTGTTGTGGATAGATTTTCGAAAATGGCACATTTTATTCCATGTCACAAAACTGATGATGCTACGCATGTTGCTGATTTGTTCTTTCGTGAAATTGTTCGTTTACATGGTGTGCCAAATACTATAGTTTCAGATCGTGACACAAAGTTTCTTAGCCATTTTTGGAGATGCTTGTGGGCAAAGTTGGGGACTAAGTTGCTGTTTAGTACTACATGTCACCCCCAAACTGATGGACAAACTGAAGTTGTGAATAGAACATTGTCGACTATGTTGCGGGCTGTTTTAAAGAAGAACTTAAAATTATGGGAAGAATGTTTACCTCATATTGAATTTGCTTATAATCGTTCGCTGCATTCTACCACAAAGATGTGCCCTTTTGAGATTGTTTATGGCTTTGTTCCTCGTGCGCCCATTGATTTATTGCCTTTACCATCTTCGGTGCAAGATAATTTAGATGCTTCACAACGTGCTGAATTAATTGTGAAGTTGCATGCTACTACGAAAGCCAATATAGAACACATGAATGCTAAATTTAAAGTTGCCGGTGATAAGGGAAAAAAACATGTTGTTTTTGATGTTGGAGATCTTGTGTGGTTACATTTGCGCAAAGATCGTTTTCCTGATTTGCGCAAGTCAAAATTGATGCCACGGGCTGCTGGTCCTTTTAAGGTATTAGAACGAATTAATGATAATGCATATAAACTTGAGCTTCCTGCAGAATTTGGTACGGTAAGTCCGTCATTTAACATTGCAGATTTGAAGCCATACTTAGGAGAGGATGATGACATTGCGTCGAGGACGACTTCAATTCAAGAAGGGGAGGATGATGAGGACATCCCACATGTTGATACAACCACTGCACCTACAGCCACACACATACAAGGACCTATGACTCGAGCTCGTGCCAAACAACTTAATTATCAGGTACTTTCGTTTCTAGGAACTATTCCTCACATACATGAGAATATGATGCTGCCTAAATCAGATATGTATTTGTTACTCAGGAATATTGGATCTAGCATGGATGAGAAGGACAAGCATTGGAGCATGGCTATGCATGGAGGTGGCTGCAAGCATGTGAGGAATAAAGATGAGGCTACTTCCGAACTTTGAAGCCACCATGATGATGCAAGGAGGACATGGACGAATTATTCAAGATCATACATCATATTTGCGTCCATAGTCATATTTGGTGCTGCGACACCTTATTTTATGGGCCAGGCCCATGTAATTTCGGAATAAATATTTTAGGGTTTTTTTTAGGAGTCCGTATATGTGAAGGAGGGCCCATCTAGGGTTATTTTCGGCCACCCCCCATGGGTTGGACGAAAATCCCTTCTCCTCTTCCATATATACCTCTCCTTAGCCGCCATTAGGACTCGGATTTTGTTTAGTTTAAGACTTAGCCATTGCTATTCTTCGCCATAGACAACAGTGTCGGTTCAGACCTTTTGTACTACGCACTTGCAGAATCCCATCTATAAAGCTTTCATCTTAATCCGCAATATCTTGATTGCATCTATAATTCTTGCTAGTTCTTCGATTGCTTGCAGGAATTGATCTTCGGATCAGGTTGATCTAGCCCCGGCGAGATCAATAGCCTCGGAAGTTGGTGTAGCGATTGCTAAGGCGCAACGTCACGCACGTTTGTAGTCGGATCGTCAACGTCGACCTCCACCCAAATCGAGAGAAATCCATCTCATCGAAAGATCGGGCCCCTTTACCCTATCAGGATTAGAGCATCTTTAACAGCTGCCCTAAATTAGGCACCACTTTTTTGGTTATAGGGCACCTGTTTTAGCGTTTTAGGGCACCAAAACTTTTTCTGCTTTACTAGCTGCCCTATAATAGGGCATCTCCTCTCCAACAGCTGTCCTAAAATTAGTGCCCTAAACTAAATCCACGGTAGCGAAGGGACAAGAACACATCTGACGGTCTGCAGCCACACCTCTATCACAGAAGCCTGAAGTCCAATCGCTCGATTTCCAGCTCCAGTCGCTCGATTTCCAGCTCCACTCGCTCGATTTCATCCGTCCCTGAGGTGCGACGCGGCCGGCAGCGCCTCCTATTCGCCTAAAGCTGTGCGCGCCAGCGACGAATTTCGACGAAGAAGCACGGCGGCCGGAGGACGCAAACAACGCCATGGACGCGCTCGCGTGCTCGATCCCGTCCCAGCGGAGAAGATGGAGCGCAGCACAGCGCCTCCCGTCGACCCGCATCTCCACCCCGACCTGCTCCCGTCCTTGGACGGCTTCAGATCGACGGAGACGACGTCGGGGCCGGGGGCGGCACGGCCAGGAGCTGGGACCGGAGCCGGCGGCGGCGGGGATGACAGGCGACATGGGGAATCGGTAGGGGATGACGAGGGGGAGCCGTACCGGGGAGCAGCGGCGCGGGATTCGCCGGATGTGGCCGGAATCGGCCGGCGACAGTGACGCTACAAAGGGGATCGGGAGCACGGTGAAGCTTCCGAGCGGCAGTTGGCTGCGCGCGCCGCGGAAAGGAAAGGATAGGGCACGCCTCCGCGTGCCCCATATTTGGGGCAGAGAGGATGAAATTATAGGGCAGCCCTATAATAGGGCACGTGATAGGGCAGCTGTTGGAGGCTGTTTTTTGCCCTTCCGTGCCCTATAAAACGGTTTTTAGGGCACCAAGCCTAATTTAGGGCAGCTGTTAGAGATGCTCTTATAATGAAGATACCTGCAACTGTAACTCCAATTGACAGTGTGTGTACTCCAGTTGCAATTGAGGCGAGGGAAAAAGGAGAAAGGAAAGGAATGGAATACAATAGGAGTACTTGTGTATGCAATACTTGTGTGTAAAATAGGAGTATGTGCAAGGATTATTGTGTGTAATAATTGAGCAAAATAATTTTGTGTAATACTCATTTGTTCATGAAAGTAATAGGCATTTGAATATGAGAACAAGCATGCACAACATAAATCATGTTCTATTCCGTCTGCAGTGGCAAGTACTCCAGGTGCAAAAATGAAAGAACTTTGAAATAGCAAGTTTTCGGATTAACTAAGTTTTGCTTTGGAGTAGATAATTGGCTATTCTTCTCTCATGATTAACTAGGAAACTTGGTCTTTCTGTTATCCTACCAATTGGCTATTCTTCTGTTAATCATGATAACTGAAAGAGATAAAATTTGAATTAAGTTTTACTTTGACAGAAGAATAGATGAATTGAACACTCCCAATTCAGTGAGGATCTAATCAGAAACACAGTAGCTAGCAACTCCCAATTCTTTGATTCCCAATTCAGTGGAGTACTTGCGCATGCTAGCTGCTTTGCCTAGGAAAAATAACCAGAATCACAATCGACTAGACATGAGTTTCAGATATTGCAGCTGAAGCAAGTTATTTGGCACCCAACTGATTGCAAATCCTTGTATGCCTTGATTAAATTGTCAATTGGATGTGAAACTTGTCACTCGACATACCAATACTCCAGTGTATTGCCTAATTTAAATTGTATGCCTAGTTTAAATTGTCACATGGATGTGGAACTTGTATGCCTAGTTTAAATTGTCACATGGGAGTATGATGAGTGGCAGTGAATATGATTAACAAACACGTGGTGTTCATACAGAATTTTTATCCAGTTCATGTGTTCATACTGAATACTCCTCGTGAAATCAAGCTTGCAGGGAAGAAAAATCATCACCTTGCAAGGATGAGCTGGGCCGGCGACCTGATGAAGCCGAGAAGCACGTGGATGCGGAGCGGCCTGACGACATCGCCCTCCTCGTCGACCTGGCCGCACAGCAGTGCCTCTCCTGACCCGGGCGTGCAGCGGGGCCTGGTTCTCGTCGGCGCCATCGCGTCCTGGTGGCAGGCACCGACTCATCAAAAAATTCGACCGTTTTCAAACTTCCTGGGGGCGGCAGACCTTTTACTGGAGGAGGGAGTATTATTTTCTTCAATGCAGATTTGCTTCATCGACCCGATTCATAGCTTTTAGCAAGTTCCGTTTTCTCTTCTGGGGATACAAGTTTTGTTAACAAGCAGCATAAACTAATCTCATATTTAGACAAGCAATTAGGGCTGAGAATTGCGGAGGAACACGTCCTTTGCGATGACAAGGAAATTCTTCAGGCAGCGGGGCTCACCAGAATCGAAGTTTCGAGACACAGTTGAGATATGCACCTCCGTCTGCCGATCCGAGCAAGTGCACATAACGTAAACATGGCAATGTGGACCTGGATCTGACAAGTAGACTTGGATTCCTTTTTCCATCAACCAACAAATATAATCCGGACTATCCTTGATGGGCATTCCCACAGGCATGACCACATCAAGTATAGGGCAACAAGATCCTGAAGAATGCTGACAATGCAATTCCTTGAATTCATTCTACCATACTAGTACATAACACTCTTGGTTCGCCGATGTATTCCCGTTAATGTTTGACAAATAGGCTAAACCATCATTCATCAACGTGTACATAGTGTGCATGTCAAGTACTGAGTATTATAGCTTGAGTATCGTATTTTGACTAGATAGAATCACCAGCAGTTCGAGTTTAACATCAAAATAAGGTATCGAGGCAGGTTTTTTGATGATAATCTATTATGTCAAATCGACATCAATTCAAAACACAAACTATAACAACTACTGCACGTACAACAGCACAAGAACATAGGGAGACAGCTAGCAATAGTATAAGAGCTCATGATGAAATGCCAACGCATTGCTACCTCTCTCATTTTTTCGATTATATCCCTTTCTTTACAATGGTCAACACTTAGCAAACCTGCCAGCTACAAAGAAACAACAACCTAATCTGGATTGACACACACACACACATGCCTCACAACAACTTGAATGGACGAGAATCCCTCCAATTTCCTATACACTACCCAAAATACGTCACCAAAAAGAACTTAGTCACCTACTGGAATCACTACAATCCTATTGTTAGAGAAAGAAGCGCCACCTAATCTGGAGACCGGGCATCATCCTCATCGGAATCAAAGTCCCCAGAGCTCCTTGAGCCAGAATCTGCAAACAATTTAAAGGGTCACACAACAAGTCACACAGAAATCAGCAAATGTGGCACACAACACATCCACCATCATACCACTCGATGAAGATGAGCCGCTCTCAGACCCACTCGAGCTGCTCGCCACCTGGGCATCTTTCTCAATCTCGACAGACTGGTAATTTGCTGCCGGCATCTCATCACCAATATCCACATACTCATCAATCATCTCAGCCTCTGAAGACCTCTTCTCTGGCACATCAGTCTCCTGCACAAAACAAGAAAAACAGAACCTACGTAAGAACACAATTCAGCATTCCTCAACCATAGGAACGAAATAAGCACATTGTCTTCCCAATGCCTTACCGATGATTCTCCAATGTCAACCACCGTAGGCGAATCCACATTCACCGTTACCATATCATCCTCAACCGGAATAACAGGAGCCATTGCAGCATCACCATTCATCACAGCAGTGTGCCGACCCTTCTTCAGAACCTTCTTACAATTGACCACAAATCGATCAAGTTCCCACAGCGTCTCAACATCCATTTCGTCAAAATCAAGCTCCACAACCTCCCCCCTCAGCGCTGGATCAGTACTCCTCTTCTGCACAATCTGCAACACATTCACCATCTTCTCTTCGGGCAGGCTCTCAATCTCCACCCTCAACTTCTGCTTCTCATCCTCACTCATTTCTCTCTTGTTGGGGTCCCTCGCCTTGGGTTTCGGCCTCCTACCAACGCCCATCCTTGGTGGCTCCTGCAAAAGCAGAGGCGCCGACGTCGCCTGCACCGGCACATGTACCAGTGGCTGCCGCGGCGGTGAAAAATCCAGCGGCATTGTCGACTCGCACTGCTGTTCGAACCAGGAAACGGCCTCCTCGTAAGAGGCTTCGAAGTTGGCAAGGAGATTGCCGGCGGATCTGTGGACCTCGTGCCCGACAGGGTTGTAGCGCAGAGCATTGTTGAAGGTGAGGCGGACGTCGTCCGCGAAGGCCTCGTGGGAGGGGTACCTCCCCGCCGCGAGGTTCGCCTTGACGGTGCCGAGATCCATGGGGCTCCTGATGACGGCGTGGTAGTCGTGCAGCCTGAGCCTCTCGACGTCCACCGGCTTGTTGAACCACACGCAATTCCTCTGCTTCCGAAGCTTGGTGAGGATCTGCGCGCACCGATCCAGCATCGCCTCCCGCAGCTGCCGTGGCGGCGGCCCCGCGTGACGCGGCTGCTGCTGGTGGTGGTGGTGGTCCTCCCACGTGTCGATGTTGGAGAGGAGGGCGCGGACGCGGCCGAGCTCGCCGGCGAGCCGCGCGCGTACCTCCCGGGCCTCCCTACGGGACAGCGACGACGGGCGGATTATAACGCGCCCCGAAGGCGAGGGCTCCGGCGCGGCGGCGGCTGACGGCGGCGGCGGGCGCGGGATGGTGTGGTTAGGGTTTGGGCTGGGCCGGTGGTGGCGCCTGTGGTTAGGGTTGGAGGGTTTGGGCATGCGGGGGACGCGGGCGTCGCCCCAATGGTGGTGGTGGTGGACCTCATTCCGGCCGGCGAGAACCGCTGAGGTCATCGCCGGCGGAGGCGGCGCGCGCGATCTCACGATCTCCGGCGGGAGGAGGCCATGGCGCGTCGGGAATGGGCTCCGCGGGCTATCGGGCTCGCCGCCCGGTCGGAAACTTTGGGGGGATTTGGTGGTGTTGGGACGGGGAGGAGAGGAGGGGAATGGGTGGGCTTTTATTAGCGGCGGGAGGTGGCCGCGGGCTTCGGGGGAAGGATCTGGACCGTCGTTTCGAGATGAACGGTGGAGATCGTCTGCAGGGGCCAGCGGAGCGTGGAGGGCCTGGGACGCCGGTTGTCGCCACGTGTCGCGTATCTGAGAGTAGGCGCGGCTTTTTTGCTCGGGAGACCGCTACGTGCACGCGGAGGATCGAGTGGTTGCTAGAGCGAATGAGCCTGACATGTGGGTGCCGTGGACAAGAGAGCGAGTGCTCCTAATTTGCGGGTAGATTACGGGGTTTGAGTGGGAGTTTCGTGCGCGAGCCCTGGGCCTCACGAATTATGTGCGTCTCACGAGGTGCTCGCTTTTGCCATTTTCTGCGGACGGTAGATTTCCATTTCTCAAATACATTCCTCGGCTGACTCACTCCACTAAGGCTACTCCCAGTAACATACTAGTATTATATTATCCAACGAACTATAAAAATGCATAAATAGTGTTTTGACATGAAACAAGTTCAATGTTTAACCGAATGATAATAAGAAAAGTACGAAGAAAATGCAGTGACATACCAGGACACATTTACCGTTATCTTTGATCTCCTTGTCCCTTTCCTCTTCTGTGTAATCAGATTGAATAAAAACAGTAAATCCACAATTAGCTAAACCTAGTTGTAGGAGTTCATTGATTGGAAATCTGAAATTGATTGTTCCCTTCAATAAAATTCAGACTTTGGAAACCAACTAATTACCTATGAGCAGATTAGAGCGCGCAAGAAGACGTCCAATTGAAGTCGATGAGATGAGACGACAAGGAGTTAAGGGCGCGTTTGGTGGCCTGCAGAACCTCCAAACAGGCCCGCCAGCTGCAAAATTGGCATGTTTGGTTGGTCGCAGGAGGCCCGCGTTGTGGCCAGCGCGCTGTTTAAAGCAGCGCTGAGCCAGGCCCGAGAGGCACGGTCGAATCGACCGTGCCCGTCGAGCCAGTCTCCGCAGCTGCAAAAAGGGGCGACGCCGTGCGCGCGGGAGGCTCACGGGAGATGGCGAAATTCCGGCTGGGTTTCGCGCCGCACATACTCTCACCTCCTCCTCTTTTCGGTCACCGCCCGCCATAGAGCCCCCAAAAAATCCCCCTCCGACCGGATCTTGGTCTCCGCCAGCAAGTCGTTGTCCTCCTCTCCGGCAGCAGCTCGTAGCCGTCCTCTCCGGCATCTGCTCGTCTTCTTCCTCTCCGGCATCTGCTCGTCTCCTTCCTCTCCGGCAGCATCTCGTCTCCTCCCTCTCCAATGGCGCAGGTAAGCCGTCATGTCTCTCCTAACTGACAGTGGATAATTTGTAGAGTCGATTTAGATGAACGGCGACCGGTACTAATGGTAGATCCGTATTATTAGGACGGCGGGATGACTCTGATCAGGCAGACAGGAGCACTCATAGCTGTCGTTCAGACATGGATCCTACTGATTCGCAAGATCGTAGTTAGACGCAATGCGTATCCTCTGGTCAGCTATGGTCCTATGCTCACCCGAGATCAGGAGAGGATTGCTAATCTCAACCACATGTACAACCCAACTGATTTGGAGGCTATGCAAATGCTTTGGATGGGTAGAGCCCCGTTCTATGAACTTGTCAAAGGTTCACAGAAGGGGGGTTGTTGAAGGATAGCATCCACACCTGTGTGGAAGAGAAAGTTTGCATGTTTCTCCATGTTGTGGGTCATAATCAGAGGTTTAGAGTTATCCACAACACCTTCAGGAGGTCATGTGAGACTATCTCCCGCTATTTTAAGCAAGTGTTATTTGCTATTAGAGAGCTCAGACATGAGATGATAAAGCCACCTAGTGGTCAAACACCAACCAAGATAAAGAAAAGGTTCAGATGGTTTCCATATTTCAATGTAAGAGTTCACTGTTTGTGTAGAAATTACCAATGTATTGACAACATATGTAGCACACTGTGATGAAAGTTTGTTCATCTCATTGCAGGATTGTATTGGCGCCATCGATGGTACTCATGTAACAACTAGAGTGTCAAGATCAGAGTCTGCAGCATACAGAGGAAGGAAGTCTCACGGAGCTCAATTTTAGGTGCAGGCTACCAAACGCGCCCTAAAGATACGCAAGCGTCTATGGCGTAGTGCGGCGAGACGTTCGACGCGGTTCTGCAGGCTCAAATGGCGCGTACGGCCACGTATAAACGCGAAGTTCAGACAAGCGCGTCAATGTACGCCGGCACGGCAGCGACGACGACGACAATGCAATCGGGTCGACAAGGAATGTCTGCTAGCGTGATTTCGTAGAGAGCTGGAGCTTGGTGGCGGAGATCGAAACAAAGAAACAAATGAATAGGAACTGGTAGTCGACGCGAACGCCAGGTGAACGTGTGCTGAGTGATCGCTCCTGCCTCCTGGTTGCTGCCTTGGTGGGCTATCCCTAGTCGTCCTGGCCCAAGGACGCGGGCTAGGTTAATTGCATCTACAAATTTCAGTGAAAATTAGTAGGGAATACCTATACTATGTAGGCCATGACCGGAGTTGTAGCCCGGACTGCCCGGGGCGCAGTTCCGCCCCTAATCAATATTGTTGGTAATTGGCTCAATGGGATAGACAAACTAACAAAAGCTTAGTATTCATATCGGCGTTGTAGCTATTTGTTGGTCTATATGGAACTGTAGAAACAACATCATTTTTAATAGATAAAAAAATATTCATATTTTGCAGGTTATCAATATGATGGCTCACTGGATTCAACTATGGGCTTACTGAAAGTGCATGGTTTCCCCCATGTGTGGTTTTGGTAATTAATGACAATCTCTATGGACTAATGTTTGTATTGAGCTATACTTGTAGGTGTGTCCATTTGCATTGCTTGATCTCCATTTGTTGGAGTTAAGGCTAAGGGAAGAAAAGTATGTGTTGATCAAGGCTAAGTGCGTGTTGATCAACACTCAAGTACAAATGAAGATATGCCGAAGAGTGCTTCTCCCATATTGGTGTATGGGGGAGAATATGTGAATCTTCACCAAGCGAAGCGCAATCGAGAAAGGTGGTGCGTCTTGAGGAGATGAAGATCGTCTTCTTCGACCTCAAGTGGTTTAATGCGCAAGGCAAAGGTATGATCTTGTTAGGGTTTCTATTTTACCGGTCTCATGTTGTTAGTGGAGAGATCGGGTTATAGGATAGATAGCCGTACTATCAAGAGGGGCTCTCGACCGAGTATCTTGATCGTATCGTTCGTGCAGAGCTCAAACATTTGCATCCATGCAATCCTCTTTATTGGTTCTTATTTGTCTCTTATTGTGGTGTGGTCTTGGTGCTTGTCGTGCTTGTCATGACAAGGCTAAGTTCACCGAAAACGGTTTTCATATGTGTCCCCTATTGCGTTTTCGGTATTGGAGATTTTGCCGGTTCATCCGTGCGGAAGATTTCTCTCTTCCATTTCTTTGCCAAATCTCCTTTGCTTTTTTGTCATTTCCAAGGGTAGCATTTGTCGTCCTCTTTCCAACAAATTTGGTTTTACTTCATTCGGACTTCAATTGCAAAAGATACGGCTTTTTCGGTTTGCGAAAAGGCGGTTTTACCTTTCCCCATTTGTTTTTATAATATTTTCTTGGACTATGATGTTTCTCTTCATATTCTTGTTGTGCTCGTTGTGACGATTCCAACGAGTCCAAGATTATCGAAAACGGAGTTCGTGGGTGAAAGTTATTGCATTTTTACCGTCGGAAAGTTTTTAGACAGAAAAATCAATTAGAAAAGAAAAAGAAAAAGGGCTGCCCGGCCGGCCAGGCCGGGAGCGTCGGGTGCCTCCCCGGCCCATCTCCCGCGCGCCAGGCTGGGCCGCGGCCGGCTCCAGGCCGGGGCTCTCGGGCGCCTGCCCGGCCCGCGCGCTTGCCAGGCCGGCCCATGGCCGGGGGATGGCCGGATCCTCTGCGTTTTTTTCTCTTCTTCGATTTGCTGGGCTGTGCGCTGCTTCGCCTCTGCGTTGCTTCCCGGCTGGCCTGGCCGGCTGCCGGCCGGCCCCAGGCCGGGTTACCTGCTGCCTCTTTTTTGTTTGCCCCAACGGCTCCTTTTTGGAGCCCCTTATAAAAAGGGTGAAAGAACATGTGCCAACCCCATTGGTTTTGATGTTGACAACAATACAATTAAGTGCTCTAATGTTGAATCTCAGTTGTGTAGGAATTCGAAAAGAATCGGTGCGAAAAGATGAGCAATGTGGTGTTTTCAGGGTTCACCGGAAGTACCGGTAAAGTCACCGGTACTACCGCTGGATACTTCCGGCGGTACTTCCGGTGGCTGTTCCGTTTACAATTTTCGGTACTGGAATGACCCCGGAAGTTGCACCGGAAGTAACACCGGTACTTCCGCTAAACCAGAAGTACCGGCGTGATCAGCGGTACTACCGCTGGCTACTTCCGGAGCCACTTCCGGAACCAATACCGCTTATGAAAATGAGCTTCGGTATAGTTTCCGGAAGTAGCACCGGAAGTGCCACCGGTACTTCCGCCAAACCGGAAGTGCCACCGGTACTTCCGCCAAACCGGAAGTACCGAGCCTCCCAGCGGTACTTCCGCCTCTGCAGGAACTGGACGACGCCGAAGAAGACCATTGACTGAAGGACCGGAAGTACCGGCCCTCCGGGCGGTACTTCCGGCGCTGCGGGATAAAGAGGCCTCCCAACGGCCAGAAGATGCCTCCAACGGCCAGTTTTTGTGAAGGAGTATAAAAGCTCCTTCACCTACCTTGGAATAGCTAGCTTGTTCATTTCTCTCACCTCCATTAATGCCCTAGCAAGCTCAAGCTCCAAAATTCGAAGATCTCCCAATCCCTCCACCCAAATCCATTGATTCTTGGAGGATTGAAGGAGAAGCCCCGGATCTACAACTCCACCGAGCAGTTTTTCATTTCCCCTTCATTCATTTGAAGGATCTCATTTCTAGGGTTAGCCTTGTGTTGACCTAGCTTGTTGTTCTTATCACTTGTTGTAATTGCTACAGATTGTTGATTTGGGAGCCCCCAATTAAGTTGTGGGTGTGTGCCCCAAGACTGTTGTAAAGGCTCCGGAATCCGCCTCAAAGGGCTCCGATAGTGGAAGGTGAACTAGGCCTTTGTGGCGAGGTTCATCGGAGAATAGGGTGAGGCCTTTGTGGCGTTGAGTAGGCCTTTGTGGCGAGCTCACACCCCTCCAACGAGACGTACTCCCTTAACAAGGAGGAACTCGGGAATACATCCTTGTCTCAGCGTGCTTCCATTTCGGTTATCTCTTTCCTCCCTTATCTCCCTATTGTGTTTCTTGCTTAGTTGTTTTTGTCCTTGTCATATAGATAAATTCACCGTAGTTGCATATCTAGAGAATTTATCTTTTGTGTCAAGCCTAAATTGAAAAATAAATAAAAATTGGGTAGCACCTATTCACCCCCCCCCCTCTAGGTGCTCATACGATCCCCTTTCAATTGGTATCAGAGCCTTGTCTCTATATCTAGGCTTCACCGCCTAAGAGAGTATGAGTATCACCGGTGATGATGCGGATCCTAAACCCGGGGTGACCATGGAGGATCTTGATAACTTGGAAACACGTCTTAGATCCACCATGGACACTCAAATGAAGGAATTGCGTGAGATGATCGCGCAACTCCTTCCTAAGGGAGTAGGACCCACACCACCACCACTAGAGGTAAATTCTTCCGCCGCGCAAGCATCGGAGGTTGAGAGTAGTGATGGAACTAAAGAATCCCCATCTAAAAATGCTAGTGGGAAGGAGACCTATAGTGAGGTTCCTCACATATACTCCCCCGACCCACCTATCCCTCATCCTCATATAAACAATAGGGGTGACCCACCCAAGTTTAATCCATCTTGTTTTTCTAATTGGCAATTTCTTATGAGATCTTATATGAAGAGTGCTTCAATCGAGCTTTGGAGGATCATCGAAGTTGGCTTCAAGGCTCACGACCCCAACAACATGACAAGAAGAGAAGTTGTTGATTGTCAACTCAATGAATTGGCTCTCAACATGATCCAAACCGCCGTGGGGGAGAAGCACATGTCCCACATCGAGCTTGCCACCACCGCTAAAGAAGCTTGGGAGACTCTCACCAATGAGTTCGTCGGCAATGAGAGCATGAAGAGGAATAGGTTTGAGTCCTTGAGCAACCAAGCCGAGGGCTTTTTCATGTTAGAAGGTGAAGAGCATGAAGACATGTATCGAAGACTCAAGACCCTTGCCACTCAATTTCGGTCACTTGGGGCAACTCATGTGGATGATGCTTGGATCAAGAGGAAGTATGTGAGTGCTCTATGGCCCTTTGAGTCATCCGACTTGAAGAGTCTCCAAGGGAGGCACAACTATCACCTTATGTCATCAATGGAAGTCATGCAAGAGATGTCCGCATTCAAGGTGGCTGCCAAGAACGCCGAAGATGCTCGTGCTAGAGCCATTGGAATGCACAAGAGTTCTCCCCTAGCTTTGAAAGCCAAGATGGTTGCACAAGACAGTGATGATGAAGAACAAGAAGATGTATCTCATTGGAATCCCAAGGAGCTTGAGGACACCCTCAAGGACTACTTGGCTCTCACTTTGTCTCACTCGCACAAGGATTTTTGGAAGAGTCCATCTAAGGCAAGAGAGTTTGTGAACAAGTCAAGTGGAAAGAAGGAGGGTGGCCAAAAGGTGCGTTCATGCTACAATTGCCAAGATCACTATCACTTCGTAGCCGAATGCCCCTTTGAAAACCGTGAACACCATGGAGGCAAACTTATCCGTAAGGTTAAACCCAAGATCCCCAACAAGAAGCCATTCTTCAAGAAGAATCCCACCAACAAGAACCTCAACGGATGGTGTTGATTGCTCAAGAGGAATACTCATCCGGGGAAGAAGAAGAAGAAGAAGAAACCAAGAGTGAAGTGGCCGGGATTGCCATTGCTTCAACCCCTTCTCTCTTTGAATCCCCCAATGAAAATGTCTCAACCTCTTCCGCAAGATGTCTTATGGCCAAGGCCAATGAGGTATCATCGCCGTCAACTCCCAAAGTCATGAGTAATCTAGATGATTTTACTAGTCTTGAAGTTAAGGAGGAACTTGTTGCTTTGGATCATTTTATATCTAACATGCAAGGTGAAACCAAGAAGCATGTTGAGACTCTTATGAGTCAATATGATGATGCCCTTGAAATGCTAGAGGTAAAAGGTAAAATAGAAAGAGATGATGCCATGGAAATTGCTTCTCTAAAAGATAACCTTGAAGAAGAACATGAGCTTAGAGTTTCTCTTGAAGAACAACTAGAATCCATAGAAGAAACTAATAATGAAATTGTTGCTAAGCTCATTAAGGAACGTGATCATGCTAGAGCAAAATATAAAATTTGCAAGAAAGAAAAGGTCGAGCTTGGCGTTGGTCATTCTAGACTAACCGAGGAGTTAGAGAATCTCTCTAAGGCTCACAAGGCTTTGGAGAGTGAGCTCTCCACCCTCAAAGAGTCGTATGAACAACTTCAAGCTCAACCATCTAAAATTGATGTTCCTAGCTCCTCTACTCCTATTACTTGTGATCATGCAAATATTATTGAGGAAAATGCTAGGTTGAAAGTTAACCTTGCTAATGCCATCTCCCGTGGTAAGAGACCGTTTGTCCCTTCCAAGGAAGGGAGAGGTGGTGTTGGTTTCGTTGAGAAGGAGAAGAAGAAGTCCTTCATGAAAGATGCTAGGGCACCTCAAGCAAAGAAGGCCAACATCCCTAGTGCTCCTCAAGCTAAGAAGGCCAACATCCCTAGTGCCCCTCAAGCAAAAAGGGTCAACATTGCTAGTGGTAGTGCCACAAGGGGCAAAACTACTAGCGATGACTTTGCGGGAAAGACTAACCCCTATTACATTATCTTTGTTGATTATTATGGGGGATGTCTATGCGAAATTCGTTGGTCCTAGAAATGTGCCTATTTACCGCTCTATTTGGGTTCCTAAGACCCTTGTTGCTAACAAAAGAGGACCCATTGAAAAATGGGGACCTAAATCAAAGCAATGATTCCTTGTAGGACTATGCTTCCGGCGGGTCAAAATGGGTGCTTGATAGTGGATGCACTAAAACATATGACCGGAAGCAAAGAGATCATGACGGAGTTGAGAACAAGCATAAATGGAGGAACCGTCACATTTGGAGACCGATCAAAGTCTAAGGTAACGGGTTTGGGCAAGGTGGTAGTTGCTAAGGATGTCACCTTAGTAAATGTCATGCTTGTCGAAAGCCTTGGTTACAATTTACTTCCGTCCATGCTCTTAATAATGGGTTTTGCCGTTTTTATTGATGTTGATGTTGTGGT
>QRDG01001269.1:0-72754 GCA_012064385.1 Puccinellia tenuiflora
TGTCTTCTGCCACAGTGGTTTGATCTGTGGCAGGGATTTCTTCTTCAGCTTCAGCCTCAGCTTCAGCTTTATTCTTAGAACCAGCTCCAGAGGCCGGCTTCCAGAAGGAGTCGGTGAGCTGCAATAGAGTTAGTAAACATGAATTAGCAAGCAATACAAGTGAAGTCAAGGTTGAAATAAAGTAGAGAGTGATACTTACATCAGGAGCTGGGTGGGTCGAGCAGAAGGGTTGGAGCCCGAAATGAGCTTGATCCTTCACCGGTTTCCCAGTCAACTTCTTGATGAGTCGACCAAGTTCGGGTCCATCAGATAGCTGCTCTGTAACTCGGAGGTCATCACCAGCGCATCTGGTATATGAGCAGATCAGTCGAGTCCTAGGACTCAGCGGCTGGATTCTCCAAGTTGTCCAGCAACAGACCAAATCCATATTCTCCAAGTTATGGGACAAGAGGGCCCGGATGCGAGTAATCAGAGACTCGACTCTTGGCCGGTCGGCCTCTGGGCACCTAGCTTTCATCAGAGGAGTCGCCCGGAGGCGTTCCTCAGAGAACAGGGGAAGCTTGGGTTCGTTTGCAGGGGAAGTGTCCTTGCAATAAAAGAAGGTTTTTTGCCAGTCTTTGATGCGGTTTGGGAACACTGGCTTAGGGAAGACAGAGTTGAGGCGCCGTTGAAGGGCGACGGCGCCGCATTGGAGAAGAGGGCCCCCAGAGGTCTCGGGTTGAGGATTGCAATAGAATAACTCGAGCCAGAGGTTGATGTCAGGTTTAATCTGGAGGTAATCCTCACAGAGAACGACGAAATTAGAAAGTGTGAGAATGGAGTTAGGAGCAAGGTCGTGAATCCGCAGCTCGTAAAGCTCGAGGAGCTGGCGGAAGAAAAAATCGCCGGGGGGAGAAAAGCCGCGGAACAGGTGCTCCACGAAGACAACTACTTCACCCTTAGCGGGAGAGGGAACAATCTCATCTCCTGGGGCCCGAGCTTGAGCACTAGAAGGGATCAAACCTGAGAGCCTGTGGGTCTTCAATTGCTCCGCCGAAACCACAGATCCACCCCAATCGGCGGAGATCGACCGCTTGGAGGAGGGTTTTGCGGCGGCGGCGGCCGCGGCGGCAATGTTCACCGTCCTGCTCGACGAGGTTGCCTTGGCCTTTGATGTGGTCTTTGAGCGCTTGGGAGCCATGGCGTGCGGGCGGTGCGTGCTGGGCGCGGGAAGAGATGGGCGCGAAGAGAGGAAGGAGAGGTTTTGAGCTGAAGGGGCAAGTGAGGTTTAAGACCTAACCCTTCGCGATTTATAAAGAGGGGTAAAACCCTAGAAAGTTACAGAGTGGGTCCACAGTTAACTATGGATAACGTTTCAGTAAAAACGTTCCGGTGGCTAACAGACAGATAAGAAATTATAATAGAGAAAGGTCGAAGTCACAGATGTGGAAGGAGCCGGCTTGTCTCAGAGTGACGAGTCCTGTGACAGTGAAATCAATTTATCTAGCCCTTGTTTGCAAGAGTCGCACCAGAACCCGGCCTGCTAGTACGAAGGCAAGAGTGGTGGCTTGAACAAGGGATAAGAGTGGACTCATTTTATGTATGTATTATGTTTTTATGCAGGAATTCATCTTGGAGCTAGCAGCAAGCAACTTTGGAGCCATTGGCTCAAGTGGAAGGAGTCGACCCAGAGAGTCGAACCAGCAAGTCAGAGGAAGCCGCTAAGCTGCACCCAAGATAAATTCGGGGGCTACTGATGGGGGGATACTTTACAGGTAGGCCCATCGACCCGGAAAGTAGACCCGCCAAGACCAAGAAGGCCAAAGCCGAGTCACGTATCAAGTCGCATGGGCTGGGCTGGAGACAAGCCGACCAAGGCCCATGATGAAGAAAGGACCCGTCCGGAAGGAGTCCAAGTACAACCCGGAGTCTAAACTTGGAAGACCAAGACGTAGAGTAGGACTCCATGTTCTAGTGTGACTCGGTGTAAATTGTAAGTCCAGAGACCCGGCAGCCTTTATAAGCGGGGTCCTGGACCTTAGAACGATAAGTCCAACCAGTAGAGATAAGCTTCAACCAATAGAGAAACCCTAGCCACCAGAGAGAAGTCGCTGGCTCCTAAATTGTGGGAGCCGGGTCCTTGTAATCGAGATATATCAAGAGCAATAACATAGAAGCAGGAAGTAGGTCTTTACCTCGAATCAGAGGGGCCGAACCTGGGTAAATCCTTGTTCCTTGGCGAGATTAACCGTTCCAGCGTACTTCAGTCATCAATGGCCCCAGAACTCATCTTCCCCGAGGAAGAACTTGCCGTGACAACCCCACGACAAACATCTTCTTCGAGAATCTTAAGGGGTCTATCATGATAGGTCAGGTCATTGTTCAAGTCGATGGAGTGGTGGTCGATGTGCTTGAAAACATCGGGCTGGTCAGGAACTTCAAGACATTTCCGAAGTAGTGAAATGTGGAAGACATCGTTAAATTCAGATAGCTCTGGGGGTAACTCTAGCTGATAGGATACTTCTCCTCGGCGGCTAATGATCTTGAACGGTCCGATATACCTTGGTGCTAACTTTCCTTTGACATGGAAACGTTGCATTCCCTTAAGGGGTGTTACTCGGAGATACACAAAATCTCCGATGTTGAAGGTGAGGTCACGGCGCTTGGGATCAGCGTAACTCTTCTGACGGGATTGGGCAGTTTTGAGACGTTCGCGAATAAGTTGGACTTGCTCTTCGGCTTCACGGAGGGTGTCAGGTCCAAATAATTTACCTTCTCCGGTGTCGAACCAATTCAGGGTATACGACACTTCTTGCCATACAATGCTTCAAACGGGGCCATTTGCAGACTAGACTGATAGCTATTGTTGTAGGAGGACTCTGCAAATGGGAGACAATCTTCCCACTTGGAACCATAAGATAGAACACACGCACGAACCATGTCTTCCAAAATTTGGTTCACTCTCTCGGTTTGACCATCAGTCTGGGGGTGATAGGCTGTGCTAAAGGTTAACTTGGTTCCGAGGGCTTCGTGAAGTGCTTTCCAGAATTTTGAGGTGAATTGCGTGCCTCTATCAGACACGATCTTCTTGGGTACTCCATGCAGGCTTACTATTCTGGACATATACAGGTCTGCTAACTGGGCTCCATTGTAAGTGGTCTTGACCGGAATAAAATGAGCAACCTTGGTCAGTCGATCAACGATGACCCAGATTGAGTCATGGCCTCTGTTGGACCTGGGCAGTCCAGTGATGAAGTCCATTCCAATCTCGTCCCATTTCCATTTAGGAATTTTCAAAGGTTGAAGCAATCCAGCGGGTCGCTGATGTTCGGCTTTGACTCACTGACAGATATCACACTTGGCTACGAAAGAACCAATCTCTCGTTTCATTCCATGCCACCAAAATCTCTCATGAAGGTCTTGGTACATTTTGGTTCCTCCAGGGTGGATTGAATATGGGGTCTCGTGGGCTTCTTTCAGGATTAACTCTTTTAGTTCACTGACGTTGGGCACACAGATACGACCATTAAATCTCAACACTACTGCGGCATCTTCGGCAAAACTAGGGGCTTTGTCGAGAGACAACTTCTTCTTAATCCCTTCAATGCTCTCATGATCTTTCTGGGCTTCTTTGATTTGATCCATCAAGGTTGGGGCTAACTCTAGATTGGCGAGATAACCTTGGCTAACAAGCTCGAGTCCAAAATCTTCGAACTCCTTAAACAAGGCTGATTGTTCGACTTGAATCAAGCCATTCAGGGCACATGGCTTGCGACTAAGGGCATCGGCAACTACATTGGCCTTTCCAGGGTGATAATGGATTCCAATATCATAATCCTTGATCAGTTCCATCCATCTCCTCTGTCGCAGGTTCAACTCCTTCTGGGTGAAAATATACTTCAAACTCTTATGATCCGTATAGATCTCACAGCGATGTCCCACAAGATAGGGACGCCATGTTTTAAGAGCAAAAACAACAGCAGCTAATTCCAGGTCATGGGTTGGGTAATTCTCTTCATGCGGTCACAACTGTCGAGACAGATACGACACCACTTTGCCTTCTTGCATCAGGACGCAACCAAGTCCGAGGCCTTATGCATCGCAATACACGTCGAAACTCTTGGTGACGTCCGGCATTACTAGGACTGGGGCTGTGGTTAATTTCTTCTTCAACTCTTGGAAACTATCTTCACACTTTTGGGTCCATTCAAATTTCTGGTCCTTCCTCAACAGTTGGGTCATGGACTTGGCTATACTGGAAAATCCTTCAACGAACTTGCGGTAATAACCCGCTAGTCCGAGAAAGCTGCGGATCTCGGTCACACTGGTGGGGGTCTTCCAGTCAAGAATGGCTTTGATCTTCTCCGGGTCAACAGAAACTCCTCCGGCAGATATGACATGTCCGGGAAATGCCACCTCTTTAAGCCAAAACTCACACTTGCTAAGCTTGGCATAAAGTTGGTGCTCTCGAAGTGTCTCCAAAACTAGATGCAAGGGAACAGCATGTTCCTCCTCGGTCTTGGAATAAACAAGAATATCGTCGATGAAGACTACCACGAAGTTGTCGAGGTACTCCATGAAGATCTTGTTCATCAGGTTCATGAAATAGGCTGGGGCATTGGTCAGACCAAAGGACATTATGGTGTACTCAAATAATCCGTAACGGGTGGTGAAGGAAGTCTTGGGAATGTCTGATTCTCAGATTTTTAACTGGTGATATCCTGTCCGTAGATCGATCTTCGAAAAGACTCGGGCTCCGTTCATTTGATCGAACAGATCCTCGATCTTGGGAAGAGGATATTTGTTTTTAATGGTCACGTCATTGATCTTACGATAATCCACACACAATCGCGTGGTACCGTCTCTTTTGTCCACAAAAATGATGGGTGATCCCCAAGGTGAAGCGCTTGGGCGAATAAGGCCTTTACTGAGCATATCAGCCAACTGCTTCTTTAACTCCACTAATTCTTCTGGATTCATCCGGTAGGGTCTCTGGGATATAGGAGAGGTTCCTGGGATAAGTTCAATCACGAACTCAATATCTCTGTCTGGCGGCATACCAGGCAATTCCTCCGGAAAAACATCTCGGAATAGGTGAACAACACGGATTTCATCAAGGGTGGGTCGAGCTATGTCCTCATGGCATCCTGGTCTGGTCTGGCTGGTCTCAGATACATACTTCACTTCAACTCCATTGTCTGAAGTGAGAGTAACAGCTCTTCTGGCGCAATCAATTCGGCCGTGATACTTGGCTAACCAATTCATTCCAAGAATCACATCTATGCCTTGGGTTCCTAGAACAATTAGGTCAGCTGGAAATTTCTCTCCTTTGATCTCAAGGGAAACGGCAGGGCAAAATAGTTTAGTCTCTACGGTGGAGTTTGGGGTTTGGATGACCATGGATTTGGATAAGAGGTTTTCGACTAAACCTCCCTTAGCAACAAACTCTTGGGTAACAAATGAATGGGTGGCACCAGAATCAAACAGAACAGTTGCAGGTACTAAGTTGACAAGGAACGTACCCAGCACAACATCTGGTGCCTCAGCTTCTTCAACATTGATGTGGTGCAGACGGCCCATGACAACAGCAGCATTTCCGCGGGGTGCGGCATTTTTGCCATTTCCATTTCCATTGCAGGCTTGACCAGGGTTCGGTGCAGGCTTCTTGGTATTGGGGCATTCTCTGGAGTAGTGACCTTTGGTACCTCATTCAAAGCAGACAACATTGGCCTTGGGATTGAAGTTGTTAGGGTTTCCTCCTAGACGGTTGTTGTCATTGGGACGGTTGAAGTTGTTTGGGCGGTTTGGAAAGGTGGGGCGTGGGGCTTGCGGTGGTCGATAAGCAGGCTTGGGTGCTGGTGGAAAAGTACGAGGCTTCTGGCTGCTAGAACCTTCTGAATCAATCATCCTTCTCTTACGTCCTTCAAACATAGACTTGTGCTTGGTCTCCAGCTGGATAGCCTTGTCCACAAGTGACTCCAAATCAATGAAGTCATGGATAACCAAGGCGCACTGAAGCTCATCATGCAGCCCATTCATGAAGCGCCCGATCTTCCTCTTCTCGGAGTCGACATCATCAGGAGCATACCGAGATAAATTGGTGAACTCATCAAGATAGCCAACCATGTCTTTGCTTCCCTGTCTCAGCTTGCGGAATTCATCCTTCTTCCTCTCAATAAGTCCGCTAGGAATGTGCTTCTTGCGGAACTTCTCCTGGAACTCAGCCCAATTGATCACATAACCAACTTGCTGGAGAGCCTTGGTAGTTTCCCACCAAGCTCGTGCAGGTCCAGCAAGATAGTGGGTTGCATACAGAACCTTCTCATTCTCCCCTACTGCGGCAACTTCCAGATTGTTGTTGATGGTGCGAAGACAGTCATCGGCTTCCAAGGGGTGAAGTCCCTTGGAGTAGGTGGGTGGATTGGTCTTCTGAAAATCGCTCAAAGTGGATTGCAAGTGTCCATCTCCGTGGCCATTGCCATTGCCATTGTTGTGGTTGTTGTTCTGGGCATTAGCAACGAGTTGCTGGAGAACAGCAAGGTGGGCTTGACGCTCTTGGCGAGAGGCCTCAAGGTCCTCCATAATGATCCTAAGGAGTTCGGCCGGGTAGGCTAAGGTGGTGGTGGTGGTGGGTCGTTGCGACTGTGGCTTCCGCCTCGGGTGTGCACCATCCTGAGATTGAACGGGTATAAGAGGCAAAACAGACTAGGGATGTGCCTTACTTTAACAGGGTATGAGAGTAGGGTTTCGAGTTATTGAGGTAAGAGGTCTTTACTGCATAGAAGTTTTTGAGATGAATTTGCAAATTTAGAAATTTTCAAAGCACACAACAATAACATAAATCAACATATAAGAATCATGCACAATCTGATCATAACTTTATAATCCATCGGATCCTAGCAAACACATCACATAGCATTACAATAATCGATCTTGATCATGTTAGGCAGCTCACAAGAGAGAGAGACTACCATCTATATACTGCCATGGACCCATGGTCCAAGGTGGGACTACTCACAAATCATCCCGGAGGAAGGCATGGCGATGAAGAGCCCTCCAGGATCGATCTCCCCTCCGGCAGAGTGCCGGGATCTGCTTCAGAATCACCCCCGAACTAGGGTTTGAGATGACATGTAGCGATCCTGCCTTTTAAGATATGGGCCAAGATCCCTGTGTTCTGTGCTAGTCCCTGGATCGAATAGCTAGCACCACAGTTTAAGATGTAATATCATGCAAATGCGTCAAATATCTATTACATCGAAGATCCAGAAAAGTAAAACATTACAAGTTGCATAGCACAAGGCTAGCATATTACAAAACTCAGCAGCGGAAATCATATAATAGCATGGAGTCCTCATCATCTTCATGTGCCACAGGCAGACATGTTGGTTGCAGACTCGAAACCTATAGCGTTCCTTACTCAACGTCAGACGAACCTGCAACGATAAAAGCGTTGCAGCCAAAAATTGGTCAGAACCATTTGAATGGATCTGGCAAATGATACTTGTGGACTCATAAAGGCAAACTTCTAACATCTACATGCATATTTGGCTGGTGGAGTTGACAGGCTCTTGCGCAAAGCAATATTTTATCCTATACTTTCAAAAATCATTTCTTTCTTTCCAAAACTTAGGAGACATTCCTGGGCGCACCAGTGTCTCAAATCCCCCCATGTTCTCCCATCAAATTTTAATTTAGAAATTGGAATGAATGAGATTTTTATGTCGACCACCTTGCTTAGTTACTCAATTTGTCCATAACCGGGGACACGGCTAAGATCTTAGTTTTATTACTCTCGAGAGTTTGTGACACTTTCACCACTTGACTTCATCAACCCATTCTGTCCTTGACCTTCTTGAAGTGAAAAGGAAAGGTGAAGATGAAGACGAGACCTTTGGGAAACAGTCCCCTGTTCCTCTGGCAGACCCATACAAGACATTCATCCGCTGCGAACTGCCGGAATCAGGTTCCTAGAACTTACTTAGTCAAGGCAGAGCCATAGTACCAAGTGGCTGCACTAGAAGTAAACTAGACACGGAGTGACATGAAATCTCAAAACCCTAGGTGATCTTTCACAAGTGTACGTATTCAGGTTCACCCATGGAAATGGGCCTGAATAGCCACTCAACTTCGCCTCCATCATACGGACCAATACCACCTAGGTAGTTCATTAATTTAGTAGAATTTTTCCTTAACTCAACTACAATAAAACAATTCAGTTTTGCATCAAGCAATTCCACTAAATTAAATAGGTCACTAGCCAACTAGTCATGTGGCTATCCTAACAGGTTTGCATAGCATATAACTTTAATAAAAACAGCCTATCATGCATGCTATTGGAAAATAGTCTACCATGCAATATAGTAAAGTAGTAGGTCATTTATGCTGGAGTATCACTTGCCTTTTGAAAGTTGTCGTTGCTCACACACTCTTTTCAACGTAACTCGTAGCTCTCCGTTCAATCTATACAATACAAACAAATAGCAATCAACAAACAATACAACAATCAATTAATACAAACATAAAAGCAAACATGGATAAAACACAAGGGTAAATAGGTTGATGGTCTAGGTTTTAATACTTGATTCAATATGCAAAAAGAATCAATGCATTTGGGTTTAGGGTTTTTCAAAAAGGTCAAGGGATGGCCAAGAGTCAAATTTGAATAATTCAAACTTGAATAGGTTGGGGTGGTGTTCCAAAGGTATCAGTATGGTTTACAAACTGAATTTGGTCAAAAGAGTTTCAGATCAAATTAAAACTATGGTTTGCAAACATTAACATTTAAATGGCCTTTGGCACACTTTCAATGTTTATGCTTCAAAAGGTAGTAGCTAGGCATGGTTTTGGTTTCTCTGGACAGAAGCAAAAATTTGGATAATTTTCTATTAGGTAAACAAATTAAAAAGGATTTGTAGAATTTAAAACTATAACCAAAATACTCAAAATGAGTCTCTGACTTTTAAATCATCAAAGTAAAGATTAAAATATTTTTTTATAACAGATGAATAAAGTAACACATATTCTAAGATTTCTAAAACTATTTTTAATACAATTTTTGGATTTCTAGAAATAAAGTTATGTTAAAATTACTCAAATCGCACATTTGAAATTTGAATAATTTAAACTAACTCAAAACAGAAAACTAAAATATCAGAAAGATTCTACAGGTTCTAAGGATTTCAAATATATAAAAATATTTGAATTTGGCTGAACAGGTAAAAAGTTATGATGATTTGAAGTCATAGGGTCTTTTCTGCAAAAAGGTCATTTAAATCAAATTGGGGAAATTCCCAGACCACGTGGCTCTGACTGGGCGCTGACTGGGCTGCTGACTGGGTGATGACGTGGCGTTGACTGGCTCGGTTGACTACGAATTTGACCAAAATTCAAGTTGCTCGGATGGAAAAATAATCTATATGAAAGTTGTAGATAATTACGTGCTCTATCTAACTATCGCAATTATAACATGAGGGGATGAATAATTTGGTCATAAATCGCATTATACCTTTCTGGTCCGAAACTTGGAACGCAAATATCTCTTAGCTCGGTCAACCAAATAAGGTAGGGCTCGGGGCAAAAGAAAGGTCTTGATCAGAGGAACAAGTTTCGTTTTCACGGCCCGAAGATTTGAGATTGTTTTCTTCTCCGAAAATCGCCAAACACAAACTGTATTGTACAGAAAATTCCGTACGTCAAAACAAAAAGTATTCAACAGCAAAGTTGTAGATAAGGGTTAGATCTACCTTCTCACCGGAGGAATTTCGATTTGAAGAACCGAGCGCGAAGAGATCTAAGGAATACTACTTCAGATCTGAAGTATAGCGAGTCGAAATTCTTGCTCCACGGTTGATGAAAAGAGTTGTGGTTTCCCGGGATGGAAAGGTATTAAGGAGATCTACAACTTAGTTTCAGGTTCCGTCGCGATTCGAGATGATCTTGGTCGTCTAACCAACGAAATACGATTTCGCTGATTAGGGTTTCGGTGGAACGAAAAGGGGAAAAGAGACACCGACGGCTACAGGGGTTTATATAGGCCAAGGGTCGGTGGAAAGTTAGGGTTTTGAGTGGGGAACAAGTAGAAACAAACGGAATCGAATTCGGAGTTGAATTGACAAAGTTATACATGTTTGAATAGAGGAGATTCGAAAAAGAAACTAAACTGGATCGATCCAGAGGTGATCGACCGACCGGTTCGAGCCGGTGCGGCTGGTCCTGGGCCGGCAGTGGGCTGGCTGGCCGGTTTCTCTTTTTTTTTTAACAACAAAACTCTTTCCCTTTTTCTTTTCTGTTTTCAAAACTGCAAATAAAAACAGTCCAAAACTTTTTTGGAAAAATTTGTAAAAATACTTTTTAGAGAGCTTATCAAATATAGGATGTTGTGGCACTAGTCTTGACATCAAATAAAATTAAAATATTTGAAATATCTAAACATTGCATAAAGGCCTATTTGTCACCCTTATGTCATTTTACCAAATAGGGTTTTGGAACCTCCTTTTTAAAATAAAAAATAAAATCCAGGAAATATCGTTTTCTTAATAAATTAATTTAGGACAAAACTATTTTATTTAAACAATAGTTTTATAAAACCTTTGAAACATTTTACTCATTTTGAAATCATGGGTTTTATCCAAATTGAAATATTTTGCCAAAATGGTTTAAATAAAATCAAGGAAACAAATAGTATTATTTTTAAAGATAGAAAAATGAAATCAATTTTTTTTATAATTTAAACAAGTTTTGACAAAATCATTTTAAATGCTTTGAAATCCTTTTTCTAAAATATTTGTAGAATTTCAATAATTTATAAAGTCATATTTGATAGCTTTATAAGAATAATAATTATGAACTCCTTTTGTTTCCAATAAAAACCATAAAATACCATGAGTAATATTATTCAAAATAATTACTCATTTTTCATAAAAAAATAATACCTTAGTCTAAAACATTTTATAAAAGAGAGTTTGGTAAATTCATTTAAATACAAATAACCATTTAAACCTGGGTTTTATGAATATTAAATTAAATATTTTATTTCCAAGACTTTAAAGTTGAGATTGGAAGATAAGGGAATAATTAATTTGAGTTATAGCTTTGAAGATGTCAGAACAATCTTCTATAAAAGTTTTTCTTGATTTCAGGGGACTTTATTTATTTATTAAATAAAAGTTTTAAATTTTTGTGATTTTTAAAACATTCCCAAAATTTGGGATGTTACAAACCTACCACCCTTAAAAGGAATCTCGTCCCCGAGATTCGAAGAGGCTAGAAAGAAAGATGGGTTTGGGATCTCTGGGTTTAGTCAAATGGGTGGCTACCACCCTTAAAAGGAACTTTCGTGGGTAGTCTTGAACTTTGGCCTTTGGACTAGGATCAATCTACTTAGTCCTTATGTCTCACTGGAGTCAGCTATATCTTCCACTCATGAGTTGTGCTTCATCTCCAATAGGTGCGTCTCTTTAAATAACTTCAGGTACTGAATGATCACTCTTTGGATCTATCCGAACACCAAGATGGGAGAAATTCTCATCATAGCATTCAAACGGTAATGTCTTCGCATGCTTCCATCTTCTGATTGACTCCCTTCACTGCAACACTGCTTTCTAACGAACTCTCATGGTAGGCAAACTTCCATCTCATGATATCTTCAAAAGGTGCTTGGTGTTCATCCTCACCGTGTATATTACGTTTCGGCAATACTTGCCTTACATAGGGTTATAATATTCTAGTGGTTCAGGTTCATCGTCGGCTCTCTAATAGGTTTGTCACTCAGATTTACCAATCCAAATAGCGAGGTGTATAATATGAGTAGCAAGATGGGTGATCAGTCCATCATGTATCCGTATCATTTCCTCGGTAAGTAGTTTGGTGAATCTCGTAGCCTATCTCTTGGGCATCCTTACTTGTCTGACAGAAAGTTTCCAATCTGCATGACAACCTGAACTAAACTATCGATCCTTCAAACCTATGGGGGTTGCGTAAGCTCCTACACAACATAAGCTCACATATTGTTGATTCTTGAGGTCTTCTACTCTCCTTGGTGTAACAAAATTTCCATCCGACATAGCTCGTAAAACTTCATTTAATTCTCTAAGACCATCCTGGTTCTTGTCTCCTCTGAGATATTCTTGAGAGTCCAATGCTTTTGCACCATGGGGTAGAGGTTTCTTTGTGTTGGGAGGTGATTGTTCCTTCACACAAAAAGGGGAGTAAGCCAAGTTGTGTGACATCCTTCAGTGGAACGACTTATATCCCAATAAGGGGCACTGGTTGGGTTTAGCATGGAAGAGTAGAGATAGAAAGATCTAAGAGAAATATTACTACTCAAACACAGCAGATCAAGGCAATTCATTCTACAAACAACAACTAGAAAGCATCAAGCAACATGGTTCAAACACTAACAAACAACCTAGCATTGTCATACCAACTAAGTTAGCATGATCAATACACTATCACGTTATCGTCGTTCTACCAAAGTATCTAAATGGTGGTCTCGTCTATCTCTTCCTTGAGTGCTTCAAAGTACTCTTCAACTTCCTTCAGGTATCTCTGGCTGTTATGACGTCTAAGTATTTCTTCAAGGATTCTTCAATGACCTTCAATGTAGTTCCTCTTGTTGAGTCAAAGACTACGCACTAAGTTGATGAAAATATGAAATCCAATTGTCTTGTGGCGATCTACCTCGATCTTACACCAAGATAGTTGCACTCACCAGTAAGCAGTAAGGGTCCTTTTTAAATGAGGAAAGATGTCTTAGAAGGTGAATAGTAGATGAGAGTATAAGAAGGATAACTTATAAATATTTTATTTTCAGAAAATTGAATAAAATATATTTTCAATTCTAGGTCCTTTCCTAGTTCTAATCCAAACCTAGGGTTTCGAACCTACACGCAACACAATGCTCTGATACCATCTGTAGCGATCCTGCCTTTTAAGATATGGGCCAAGATCCCTGTGTTCTGTGCTAGTCCCTGGATCGAATAGCTAGCACCACAGTTTAAGATGTAATATCATGCAAATGCGTCAAATATCTATTACATCGAAGATCCAGAAAAGTAAAACATTACAAGTTGCATAGCACAAGGCTAGCATATTACAAAACTCATCAGCGGAAATCATATAATAGCATGGAGTCCTCATCATCTTCATGTGCCACAGGCAGACATGTTGGTTGCAGACTCGAAACCTATAGCGTTCCTTACTCAACGTCAGACGAACCTGCAACGATAAAAGCGTTGCAGCCAAAAATTGGTCAGAACCATTTGAATGGATCTGGCAAATGATACTTGTGGACTCATAAAGGCAAACTTCTAACATCTACATGCATATTTGGCTGGTGGAGTTGACAGGCTCTTGCGCAAAGCAATATTTTATCCTATACTTTCAAAAATCATTTCTTTCTTTCCAAAACTTAGGAGACATTCCTGGGCGCACCAGTGTCTCAAATCCCCCCATGTTCTCCCATCAAATTTTAATTTAGAAATTGGAATGAATGAGATTTTTCTGTCGACCACCTTGCTTAGTTACTCAATTTGTCCATAACCGGGGACACGGCTAAGATCTTAGTTTTATTACTCTCGAGAGTTTGTGACACTTTCACCACTTGACTTCATCAACCCATTCTGTCCTTGACCTTCTTGAAGTGAAAAGGAAAGGTGAAGATGAAGACGAGACCTTTGGGAAACAGTCCCCTGTTCCTCTGGCAGACCCATACAAGACATTCATCCGCTGCGAACTACCGGAATCAGGTTCCTAGAACTTACTTAGTCAAGGCAGAGCCATAGTACCAAGTGGCTGCACTAGAAGTAAACTAGACACGGAGTGACATGAAATCTCAAAACCCTAGGTGATCTTTCACAAGTGTACGTATTCAGGTTCACCCATGGAAATGGGCCTGAATAGCCACTCAACTTCGCCTCCATCATACGGACCAATACCACCTAGGTAGTTCATTAATTTAGTAGAATTTTTCCTTAAACTCAACTACAATAAAACAATTCAGTTTTGCATCAAGCAATTCCACTAAATTAAATAGGTCACTAGCCAACTAGTCATGTGGCTATCCTAACAGGTTTGCATAGCATATAACTTTAATAAAAACAGCCTATCATGCATGCTATTGGAAAATAGTCTACCATGCAATATAGTAAAGTAGTAGGTCATTTATGCTGGAGTATCACTTGCCTTTTGAAAGTTGTCGTTGCTCACACACTCTTTTCAACGTAACTCGTAGCTCTCCGTTCAATCTATACAGTACAAACAAATAGCAATCAACAAACAATACAATAATCAATTAATACAAACATAAAAGCAAACATGGATACAACCCAAGGGTAAGTAGGTTGCTGGTCTAGGTTTTAATACATGATTCAATATGCAAAAAGAATCAATGCATTTGGGTTTGGGTTTTTCAAAAAGGTCAAGGGATGGCCAAGAGTCAAATTTGAATAATTCAAACTTGAATAGGTTGGGGTGGTGTTCCAAGGTATCAGTATGGTTTACAAACTGAATTTGGTCAAAAGAGTTTCAGATCAAATTAAAACTATGGTTTGCAAACATTAACATTTAAATGGCCTTCGGCACACTTTCAATGTTTATGCTTCAAAAGGTAGTAGCTAGGCATGGTTTTGGTTTCTCTGGACAGAAGCAAAAATTTGGATAATTTTTCTATTAGGCAAACAAATTAAAAAGGATTTGTAGAATTTAAAACTATAACCAAAATACTCAAAATGAGTCTCTGATTTTTAAATCATCAAAGTAAAGATTAAAATATTTTTTATAACAGAGGAATAAAATAACACATATTCTAAGATTTCTAAAACTATTTTTAATACAATTTTTGGATTTCTAGAAATAAAGTTATGTTAAAATTACTCAAATCGCACATTTGAAATTTGAATAATTTAAACTAACTCAAAACAGAAAACTAAAATATCAGAAAGATTCTACAGGTTCTAAGGATTTCAAATATATAAAAATATTTGAATTTGGCTGAACAGGTAAAAAGTTATGATGATTTGAAGTCATAGGGTCTTTTCTGCAAAAAGGTCATTTAAATCAAATTGGGGAAATTCCCAGACCACGTGGCTCTGACTGGGCGCTGACTGGGCTGCTGACTGGGTGATGACGTGGCGTTGACTGGCTCGGTTGACTATGAATTTGACCAAAATTCAAGTTGCTCGGATGGAAAAATAATCTATATGAAAGTTGTAGATAATTACGTGCTCTATCTAACTATCGCAATTATAACATGAGGGGATGAATAATTTGGTCATAAATCACATTATACCTTTCTGGTCCAAAACTTGGAACGCAAATATCTCTTAGCTCGGTCAACCAAATAAGGTAGGGCTCAGGGCAAAAGAAAGGTCTTGATCAGAGGAACAAGTTTCGTTTTCACGGCCCGAAGATTTGAGATTGTTTTCTTCTCCGAAAATCGCCAAACACAAACTGTATTGTACAGAAAATTCCGTACGTCAAAACAAAAGTATTCAACAGCAAAGTTGTATATAAGGGTTAGATCTACCTTCTCACCGGAGGAATTTCGATTTGAAGAACCGAGCGCGAAGAGATCTAAGGAATACTAGTTCAGATCTGAAGTATAGCGAGTCAAAATTCTTGCTCCACGGTTGATAAAAGAGTTGTGGTTTCCCGGGATGGAAAGGTATTAAGGAGATCTACAACTTAGTTTCAGGTTCCGTCGCGATTCGAGATGATCTTGGTCGTCTAACCAACGAAATACGATTTCGCTGATTAGGGTTTCGGTGGAACGAAAAGGGGAAAAGAGACACCGACGGCTACAGGGGTTTATATAGGCCAAGGGTCGGTGGAAAGTTAGGGTTTCGAGTGGGGAACAAGTAGAAACAAACGGAATCGAATTCGGAGTTGAATTGACAAAGTTATACATGTTTGAATAGAGGAGATTCGAAAAAGAAACTAAACTGGATCGATCCAGAGGTGATCGACCGACCGGTTCGAGCCGGTGCGGCTGGTCCTGGGCCGGCAGTGGGCTGGCTCGGGCTGGCTGGCCGGTTCCTCTCTTTTTTTTTTAACAACAAAACTCTTTCCCTTTTTCTTTTTCTGTTTTCAAAACTGCAAATAAAAACAGTCCAAAACTTTTTGGAAAAATTTGTAAAAATACTTTTTAGAGAGCTTATCAAATATAGGATGTTGTGGCACTAGTCTTGACATCAAATAAAATTAAAATATTTGAAATATCTAAACATTGCATAAAGGCCTATTTGTCACCCTTATGTCATTTTACCAAATAGGGTTTTGGAACCTCCTTTTTAAAATAAAAAAATAAAATCCAGGAAATATCATTTTCTTAATAAATTAATTTAGGACAAAACTATTTTATTTAAACAATAGTTTTATAAAACCTTTGAAACATTTTACTCATTTTGAAATCATGGGTTTTATCCAAATTGAAATATTTTGCCAAAATGGTTTAAATAAAATCAAGGAAACAAATAGTATTATTTTTAAAGATAGAAAAATGAAATCAATTTTTTTATAATTTAAACAAGTTTTGACAAAATCATTTTAAATGCTTTGAAATCCTTTTTCTAAAATATTTGTAGAATTTCAATAATTTATAAAGTCATATTTGATAGCTTTATAAGAATAATAATTATGAACTCCTTTTGTTTCCAATAAAAACCATAAAATACCATGAGTAATATTATTCAAAATAATTACTCATTTTTCATAAAAAAATAATACCTTAGTCTAAAACATTTTATAAAAGAGAGTTTGGTAAATTCATTTAAATACAAATAACCATTTAAACCTGGGTTTTATGAATATTAAATTAAATATTTTATTTCCAAGACTTTAAAGTTGAGATTGGAAGATAAGGGAATAATTAATTTGAGTTATAGCTTTGAAGATGTCAGAACAATCTTCTATAAAAGTTTTTCTTGATTTCAGGGGACTTTATTTATTTATTAAATAAAAGTTTTAAATTTTTGTGATTTTTAAAACATTCCCAAAATTTGGGATGTTACAAACCTACCACCCTTAAAAGGAATCTCGTCCCCGAGATTCGAAGAGGCTAGAAAGAAAGATGGGTTTGGGATCTCTGGGTTTAGTCAAATGGGTGGCTACCACCCTTAAAAGGAACTTTCGTGGGTAGTCTTGAACTTTGGCCTTTGGACTAGGATCAATCTACTTAGTCCTTATGTCTCACTGGAGTCAGCTATATCTTCCACTCATGAGTTGTGCTTCATCTCCAATAGGTGCGTCTCTTTAAATAACTTCAGGTACTGAATGATCACTCTTTGGATCTATCCGAACACCAAGATGGGAGAAATTCTCATCATAGCATTCAAACGGTAATGTCTTCGCATGCTTCCATCTTCTGATTGACTCCCTTCACTGCAACACTGCTTTCTAACGAACTCTCATGGTAGGCAAACTTCCATCTCATGATATCTTCAAAAGGTGCTTGGTGTTCATCCTCACCGTGTATATTACGTTTCGGCAATACTTGCCTTACATAGGGTTATAATATTCTAGTGGTTCAGGTTCATCGTCGGCTCTCTAATAGGTTTGTCACTCAGATTTACCAATCCAAATAGCGAGGTGTATAATATGAGTAGCAGGATGGGTGATCAGTCCATCATGTATCCGTATCATTTCCTCGGTAAGTAGTTTGGTGAATCTCGTAGCCTATCTCTTGGGCATCCTTACTTGTCTGACAGAAAGTTTCCAATCTGCATGACAACCTGAACTAAACTATCGATCCTTCAAACCTATGGGGGTTGCGTAAGCTCCTACACAACATAAGCTCACATATTGTTGATTCTTGAGGTCTTCTGCTCTCCTTGGTGTAACAAACTTTCCATCCAACATAGCTCGTAAAACTTCATTTAATTCTCTAAGACCATCCTGGTTCTTGTCTCCTCTGAGATATTCTTGAAAGTCCAATGCTTTTGCACCATGGGGTAGAGGTTTCTTTGTGTTGGGAGGTGATTGTTCCTTCACACAAAAAGGGGAGTAAGCCAAGTTGTGTGACATCCTTCAGTGGAACGACTTATATCCCAATAAGGGGCACTGGTTGGGTTTAGCATGGAAGAGTAGAGATAGAAAGATCTAAGAGAAATATTACTACTCAAACACAGCAGATCAAGGCAATTCATTCTACAAACAACAACTAGAAAGCATCAAGCAACATGGTTCAAACACTAACAAACAACCTAGCATTGTCATACCAACTAAGTTAGCATGATCAATACACTATCACGTTATCGTCGTTCTACCAAAGTATCTAAATGGTGGTCTCGTCTATCTCTTCCTTGAGTGCTTCAAAGTACTCTTCAACTTCCTTCAGGTATCTCTGGCTGTTATGACGTCTAAGTATTTCTTCAAGGATTCTTCAATGACCTTCAATGTAGTTCCTCTTGTTGAGTCAAAGACTACGCACTAAGTTGATGAAAATATGAAATCCAATTGTCTTGTGGCGATCTACCTCGATCTTACACCAAGATAGTTGCACTCACCAGTAAGCAGTAAGGGTCCTTTTTAAATGAGGAAAGATGTCTTAGAAGGTGAATAGTAGATGAGAGTATAAGAAGGATAACTTATAAATATTTTATTTTCAGAAAATTGAATAAAATATATTTTCAATTCTAGGTCCTTTCCTAGTTCTAATCCAAACCTAGGGTTTCGAACCTACACGCAACACAATGCTCTGATACCATCTGTAGCGATCCTGCCTTTTAAGATATGGGCCAAGATCCCTGTGTTCTGTGCTAGTCCCTGGATCGAATAGCTAGCACCACAGTTTAAGATGTAATATCATGCAAATGCGTCAAATATCTATTACATCGAAGATCCAGAAAAGTAAAACATTACAAGTTGCATAGCACAAGGCTAGCATATTACAAAACTCATCAGCGGAAATCATATAATAGCATGGAGTCCTCATCATCTTCATGTGCCACAGGCAGACATGTTGGTTGCAGACTCGAAACCTATAGCGTTCCTTACTCAACGTCAGACGAACCTGCAACGATAAAAGCGTTGCAGCCAAAAATTGGTCAGAACCATTTGAATGGATCTGGCAAATGATACTTGTGGACTCATAAAGGCAAACTTCTAACATCTACATGCATATTTGGCTGGTGGAGTTGACAGGCTCTTGCGCAAAGCAATATTTTATCCTATACTTTCAAAAATCATTTCTTTCTTTCCAAAACTTAGGAGACATTCCTGGGCGCACCAGTGTCTCAAATCCCCCATGTTCTCCCATCAAATTTAATTTAGAAATTGGAATGAATGAGATTTTTCTGTCGACCACCTTGCTTAGTTACTCAATTTGTCCATAACCGGGGACACGGCTAAGATCTTAGTTTTATTACTCTCGAGAGTTTGTGACACTTTCACCACTTGACTTCATCAACCCATTCTGTCCTTGACCTTCTTGAAGTGAAAAGGAAGGTGAAGATGAAGACGAGACCTTTGGGAAACAGTCCCCTGTTCCTCTGGCAGACCCATACAAGACATTCATCCGCTGCGAACTACCGGAATCAGGTTCCTAGAACTTACTTAGTCAAGGCAGAGCCATAGTACCAAGTGGCTGCACTAGAAGTAAACTAGACACGGAGTGACATGAAATCTCAAAACCCTAGGTGATCTTTCACAAGTGTACGTATTCAGGTTCACCCATGGAAATGGGCCTGAATAGCCACTCAACTTCGCCTCCATCATACGGACCAATACCACCTAGGTAGTTCATTAATTTAGTAGAATTTTTCCTTAAACTCAACTACAATAAAACAATTCAGTTTTGCATCAAGCAATTCCACTAAATTAAATAGGTCACTAGCCAACTAGTCATGTGGCTATCCTAACAGGTTTGCATAGCATATAACTTTAATAAAAACAGCCTATCATGCATGCTATTGGAAAATAGTCTACCATGCAATATAGTAAAGTAGTAGGTCATTTATGCTGGAGTATCACTTGCCTTTTGAAAGTTGTCGTTGCTCACACACTCTTTTCAACGTAACTCGTAGCTCTCCGTTCAATCTATACAGTACAAACAAATAGCAATCAACAAACAATACAATAATCAATTAATACAAACATAAAAGCAAACATGGATACAACCCAAGGGTAAGTAGGTTGCTGGTCTAGGTTTTAATACATGATTCAATATGCAAAAAGAATCAATGCATTTGGGTTTGGGTTTTTCAAAAAGGTCAAGGGATGGCCAAGAGTCAAATTTGAATAATTCAAACTTGAATAGGTTGGGGTGGTGTTCCAAGGTATCAGTATGGTTTACAAACTGAATTTGGTCAAAAGAGTTTCAGATCAAATTAAAACTATGGTTTGCAAACATTAACATTTAAATGGCCTTTGGCACACTTTCAATGTTTATGCTTCAAAAGGTAGTAGCTAGGCATGGTTTTGGTTTCTCTGGACAGAAGCAAAAATTTGGATAATTTTTCTATTAGGCAAACAAATTAAAAAGGATTTGTAGAATTTAAAACTATAACCAAAATACTCAAAATGAGTCTCTGATTTTTAAATCATCAAAGTAAAGATTAAAATATTTTTTATAACAGAGGAATAAAGTAACACATATTCTAAGATTTCTAAAACTATTTTTAATACAATTTTTGGATTTCTAGAAATAAAGTTATGTTAAAATTAATCAAATCGCACATTTGAAATTTGAATAATTTAAACTAACTCAAAACAGAAAACTAAAATATCAGAAAGATTCTACAGGTTCTAAGGATTTCAAATATATAAAAATATTTGAATTTGGCTGAACAGGTAAAAAGTTATGATGATTTGAAGTCATAGGGTCTTTTCTGCAAAAAGGTCATTTAAATCAAATTGGGGAAATTCCCAGACCACGTGGCTCTGACTGGGCGCTGACCGGGCTGCTGACTGGGTGATGACGTGGCGTTGACTGGCTCGGTTGACTATGAATTTGACCAAAATTCAAGTTGCTCGGATGGAAAAATAATCTATATGAAAGTTGTAGATAATTACGTGCTCTATCTAACTATCGCAATTATAACATGAGGGGATGAATAATTTGGTCATAAATCGCATTATACCTTTCTGGTCCAAAACTTGGAACGCAAATATCTCTTAGCTCGGTCAACCAAATAAGGTAGGGCTCAGGGCAAAAGAAAGGTCTTGATCAGAGGAACAAGTTTCGTTTTCACGGCCCGAAGATTTGAGATTGTTTTCTTCTCCGAAAATCGCCAAACACAAACTGTATTGTACAGAAAATTCCGTACGTCAAAACAAAAAGTATTCAACAGCAAAGTTGTATATAAGGGTTAGATCTACCTTCTCACCGGAGGAATTTCGATTTGAAGAACCGAGCGCGAAGAGATCTAAGGAATACTAGTTCAGATCTGAAGTATAGCGAGTCAAAATTCTTGCTCCACGGTTGATATAAAGAGTTGTGGTTTCCCGGGATGGAAAGGTATTAAGGAGATCTACAACTTAGTTTCAGGTTCCGTCGCGATTCGAGATGATCTTTGTCGTCTAACCAACGAAATACGATTTCGCTGATTAGGGTTTTGGTGGAACGAAAAGGGGAAAAGAGACACCGACTACAGGGGTTTATATAGGCCAAGGGTCGGTGGAAAGTTAGGGTTTTGAGTGGGGAACAAGTAGAAACAAACGGAATCGAATTCGGAGTTGAATTGACAAAGTTATACATGTTTGAATAGAGGAGATTCGAAAAAGAAACTAAACTGGATCGATCCAGAGGTGATCGACCGACCGGTTCGAGCCGGTGCGGCTGGTCCTGGGCCGGCAGTGGGCTGGCTCGGGCTGGCTGGCCGGTTTCTCTTTTTTTTTTAACAACAAAACTCTTTCCCTTTTTCTTTTTCTGTTTTCAAAACTGCAAATAAAAACAGTCCAAAACTTTTTGGAAAAATTTGTAAAATACTTTTTAGAGAGCTTATCAAATATAGGATGTTGTGGCACTAGTCTTGACATCAAATAAAATTAAAATATTTGAAATATCTAAACATTGCATAAAGGCCTATTTGTCACCCTTATGTCATTTTACCAAATAGGGTTTTGGAACCTCCTTTTTAAAATAAAAAAATAAAATCCAGGAAATATCGTTTTCTTAATAAATTAATTTAGGACAAAACTATTTTATTTAAACAATAGTTTTATAAAACCTTTGAAACATTTTACTCATTTTGAAATCATGGGTTTTATCCAAATTGAAATATTTTGCCAAAATGGTTTAAATAAAATCAAGGAAACAAATAGTATTATTTTTAAAGATAGAAAAATGAAATCAATTTTTTTTATAATTTAAACAAGTTTTGACAAAATCATTTTAAATGCTTTGAAATCCTTTTTCTAAAATATTTGTAGAATTTCAATAATTTATAAAGTCATATTTGATAGCTTTATAAGAATAATAATTATGAACTCCTTTTGTTTCCAATAAAAACCATAAAATACCATGAGTAATATTATTCAAAATAATTACTCATTTTTCATAAAAAAAATAATACCTTAGTCTAAAACATTTTATAAAAGAGAGTTTGGTAAATTCATTTAAATACAAATAACCATTTAAACCTGGGTTTTATGAATATTAAATTAAATATTTTATTTCCAAGACTTTAAAGTTGAGATTGGAAGATAAGGGAATAATTAATTTGAGTTATAGCTTTGAAGATGTCAGAACAATCTTCTATAAAAGCTTTTCTTGATTTCAGGGGGCTTTATTTATTTATTTATTAAATAAAAGTTTTAAATTTTTGTGATTTTTAAAACATTCCCAAAATTTGGGATGTTACAAACCTACCACCCTTAAAAGGAATCTCGTCCCCGAGATTCGAAGAGGCTAGAAGGAAAGATGGGTTTGGGATCTCCGGTTTTAGTCAAATGGGTGGCTACCACCCTTAAAAGGAACTTTCGTGGGTAGTCTTGAACTTTGGCCTTTGGACTAGGATCAATCTACTTAGTCCTTATGTCTCACTGGAGTCAGCTATATCTTCCACTCATGAGTTGTGCTTCATCTCCAATAGGTGCGTCTCTTTAAATAACTTCAGGTACTGAATGATCACTCTTTGGATCTATCCGAACACCAAGATGGGAGAAATTCTCATCATAGCATTCAAACGGTAATGTCTTCGCATGGTTCCATCTTCTGATTGACTCCCTTCACTTCAACACTGCTTTCTAACGAACTCTCATGGTAGGCAAACTTCCATCTCATGATATCTTCAAAAGGTGCTTGGTGTTCATCCTCACCGTGTATATTACGTTTCGGCAATACTTGCCTTACATAGGGTTATAATATTCTAGTGGTTCAGGTTCATCGTCGGCTCTCTAATAGGTTTGTCACTCAGATTTACCAATCCAAATAGCGAGGTGTATAATATGAGTAGCAGGATGGGTGATCAGTCCATCATGTATCCGTATCATTTCCTCGGTAAGTAGTTTGGTGAATCTCGTAGCCTATCTCTTGGGCATCCTTACTTGTCTGACAGAAAGTTTCCAATCTGCATGACAACCTGAACTAAACTATCGATCCTTCAAACCTATGGGGGTTGCGTAAGCTCCTACACAACATAAGCTCACATATTGTTGATTCTTGAGGTCTTCTGCTCTCCTTGGTGTAACAAAATTTCCATCCGACATAGCTCGTAAAACTTCATTTAATTCTCTAAGACCATCCTGAAGGGGTCGCAGCATGGAAAACAAAAATTTTCTACGCGGCAAAGCGGAATAAACCCCAAGGATCTAGATCTACGAGATGAAGATAGCGAAGATGAGATCCAATCTCTTACCCTCGAAGATCAACAAACGCGTTTTGTCGGTGCAGGGGTTGGCTAGTCGATCCCCGCAACTAGACTCGTCTAGTCGCGAGGAGATGTATTATCCTCGAGATCCAATCCGGTGAAGTGCAGCAACGGGCAGCACCTCCGCGGTGTCCACACGTACAGCTCGATGAAGACGTCGACTCCTTGATCCCGCAAGCGAGACGACGTGGCCTTGATGATCTCAGTAGCACGACGGTAGTGCCGGTGATGATGACGATCTCCGCGAGCAGGGCTTCGCCAAGCCAAGCAAGAGGAGAGGGAGAGGAGCAAGGTGGCGCAGCCCCTAGGGCAAGGGGGTGCGGCTAGGTGTGGAGGTTGGATGGCGGCAGCCCTCCGGGAGAGGAGGGGTGCGGCTAGGGCTAGAGGGAGAGAGGGGGGTGCGGCAAGGGGGGCAGCCTCCAAGGGTGTGGTGCGCCTCCCCCCCCCCTCCCCTCCTTATATAGGTGGCCGGCTAGGTCAAGGGGAGGGGGCCGGCCGGCCCCTCCTTGCTTGCCCCCCAAGTTGGAGTCCAACAAGGACTCCTCCTTGGGCCCCTTTCCTAAAGGGGTGAGAGCCCACCTCCTAGTCCAACTAGGAGTGGGACTCCCCCTCCTTGTGCCGCACCAGCCCATGTGGGCTTAGGTGGTGCGCACCACCTAGGTGGTGGCAGCACCCCTTTGCACCATGTGGGCCCCATACAAAATATGGTCCCACTTCTAGACTCTTCTAGAACACTCCGGAACCTTCCGGTACCCTTTAAATAATTTCCGGAACTTTTCCGAAACCTCCGGAAACCACTTTCCATATATGAATCTTATTCTCCGGACTCCTCCGGAACTCCTCGTGACGTCCGGGATCCCATCCGAGACTCCGAATCACCATTCGTTCACTTCATCATTTAATTCATCGCAAAACCTAATTTCATCGGAACGTTAAGTGTGTGACCCTACGGGTTCGAGAATGCATAGACATGATCATATCAATAATTAATAGCAGGACCGGGATGTCCATATTAATTCCTATACACTCAACGAAAACCTTTTCTCGATTGAACCACGATGCCGGAGATTCAAATAATCTCATATACGATTCCCTTTGTCTCACGATATTTTACTTGCCCGAGATATAATCGTTGACATCCCCATGTCTAGTTTAATCTCGTTACCGGCAAGTTCTCTTTACTCGTCCATAATATAGGATCCCGGTGATTACAACTTAATCACATGTCTGCAGACTTTTGATGCTATATTACCGAGAAGGCCTGGAGATATCTTCTCCGTCACATGGAGGGACAAATTCCACTCTCGATTCATATCACCCAACAACCCACCATCGGAGATACCTGAAAGCCACCTTTATAATCACCCAGCTACGAAGTGACGTTTGATGTCCACAAAGTATTCCTCCGGTGAACGGGAGTGATATAATCTCATGGTCTAAGGAAACTATATTTGGCATATTAAAAGTGTTGACAACAAAACTTTGTGACACGATTAATTGCAACTCTTTATTTGGGTCATGTCCATCACACCATTACTCCTAATGATATGACTCCGTTATCAAGTGACTATAACAAGTCCATAGTTAGGAAACTCTAACTATCTCTTGATCAACGAACTAGTCCTGTAGAGGCTTACTAGGGACTCCGGGTGTTTATATTCCACACATGTATTATGTTTCCATTTAATACAATTATAGCATGGATAATAAACTATTATCATAAACGTGAATATGCTTAATAAACCATTTTATTATTGCCTCTAGGGCATATTCCCAACAGTCTCCCACTTGCACTAGAGTCAATAATCTAGTTTACATTTCCGCGATCCAACACCCATGGAGTCTCACTCATGAAGTCTCAGTGCTGATCATGTTTGCTTGTGGAAGAGGTTCTGTCCGTGCTCTGTACTTTACAGCTCTTTATGTCCTTTGCAAAATTGTAACTGTCACCTAATTTGACATTACTTTATCATCACATGATAAACTTCCTATCATCCCATGATAAAACCATTATCATATAATGCATATAATATGTTTGGTTATAGAGTGAGATACTCATATCCTTTCATGCCCATATGTATGATTAGTCAAATGGACTTTCTCATAACACATGCATGTGGAACTCACTCAATCTTGAAACAACTTTCTCAAACCAAAATATTATATCTTATTCCAATCCTTGAATTAATCATATACTCCTATATGTTGTAGACTTAACAAATCAACAGTGAGCCTTGTCACTTTGATATTTCCGATCATGCTTTCGCTGTGCTACTCCGATATTAAGAGATCCCTAATTTAGTCTGGCTTTATGACTTCAACCAAGTCCACCATTTTCTAAATTTATCTCAATCTCATGAAAAATGACTCCTCATTCAACATGTTCTTACAATTAAGAACTTGGGTCACATATCGTCATATACAAAATATGGTTCTTATATGTTGAGATCTATGAACAATTCATATTGAATTCCAACATATCCTCCAACCATCAATTTTGTACTGAGTTCTCTAACTCAATGCTTCACCTATATCACAATGAGATGAACCATTCTTCTCTTGTTTCATTTTGAACTCCTTCAAAACTATTTAGGTTAAACATCTGACTCTAATGTTTATCAAACTTATCTATCCTCAATAGATACATTCCATCTACATGAAAATTTGACGTTCAAACTAACTTCATAAGTTATGCATTGGTCCATGACAACATTTACAACATTTATGAAATCTCCATTTCATTCAAACACTATGTTGTAAACTCCCACTCAAATATACCTCATACACATATTAAATTGTGAAGCCACTTTGGCTCCCACTCAGAAATATGTTATCTTTATATTTGACCATGATTAACTAGCTCCCACTCAAACATATGTCACCACATATTTTGATTATGGAAATTAATTTCTGCTCTAACTTAATATATGTCACCACATATCTTAATTAGATCTCACTCAGTTTCTTATGCACTTTCTCGACACTTTGGACTCCTCCAAAACCTCTTAACTCTTAAGATTCGAGAACTCATATACGAAACACCAGCACTTAGCTAGCTCTAAGTTTTATTTATTCCACGCAAACTCTTTTGCCAAATAAATATGTGAAACATTCTTTTCACAAAATCAAGTAACAATTACTTTATGATTTAAACTTAAAGTAAAATGACTCTTAGTCACTTTCGTATTTAAAGTTTCTATTTCTTCTTTTGTAGTTTTGTAGGTATGTCTTGTTTATCAAACATGACAAGTAAATCATGAATATTATTTTGCAACTTTTGACAAAATTCATATTCTTGAACCCTACATCTCTTTAGACAAGCTAAACCAAAATTCAATGATCACCATCATCAAAACCTTTATGTGTCAAGTTTTAACCAACATAGCACTTTACATATGTGCCACTTGATACATAAACATGCAAGGTTTAATCTTTCTAAATTTATTCCAACAATTCCTTTTATCCATGAAACCATTTCACGATAAAACCACTAAAATACACAACATAACCAAACACATTGGTTTGTCCCTTTTAGTCTCACATTGTGGAATCTCTATTCATAATCTTATATGAATATTCTACAAAACTTCATTTGCTTTGGCTTTTAATTATCTCATAATTATGGAACCACTATTTCACATAACTCATATGCGAAATGCAAATCATTAAACAGATCCTTTATTTAAAATAGAGTGTTTATCAAAATAAATCTAAATGATACTAATGAAACCTTAAAACCTAAGACCCTTCTTTATGACCACATAATATCAAATATAATGTGACTACAATACTTTAGGTTTATCAAAACACTTTTGAACAATCTCTAAAACATTGTAATTTGTGATAACACTTGTCACAAGTCACCATACTAAACAATAACTCAAATATTTTGTCTCTTTTGATCAAATCGAAAAGACTCAATTATCTTGTTAACTCAATATCCTCTACTTCCATGATCTTATCATGACATGAATAAATACTCCTATTCACTCATCCATGATAAAATAATGATGTCTTTTATTTACTGAAAAATACAACCAACACTTGTGTTTATTTTCAGCAACTCATGGCATTTTCAGAAAATGGCATTTTTTTAATCACACTACTTAGTGATGCGCATCAATATGCTCTTTAGCACTAATAGTATAATTAAAACAAATCTCATCATTAAGTATTGGATATTTTAGTATGTCTTTATTTTATAAGTGTTTAACTAACTATCGTTTAAATCTAGCAAAGGACAATAATCTCATAATCGAAACGTGATCTCCAAAAAGGATTACTCATGAAAACAGAACAACCATTTGTCTTTAACATGAATGACCGTCTCACAAACCGAGACACACTAATTTAAGATCACACTTAATTCGATTACAAAACTCATTCAAATCCTCTAATTTAAAACGATAAATGTAGAAGTAGAACATCGCCAGCATCAACTCTTGATTGCTATCTTCCCGCGAAATCCACTCAGTCCCTCCATGCACTTCTCAAACGGCAGGCCCTGTTTTCATAAAACAGCACAAGTATCAAATACTTAGCTCACCATAAGTGTAAATGGGACATTTAAACATTTATAACTAGTATATCAAAATATACCTTCTGCGTTGGCTCCTCCGCCTGCTACGGGATTCCTTTCGATCTGACGAAGTCGAGACATCAGTTCCGGATAAGTGATCGAATCCCTTTCCTTGACATAGTCTCTGACACAATTCTTGAATTTGGGATGAAGCGAATGCAACAACCCATCTATCGCGAATTCGTCACTCATCTCCATATCCCAAGCATCCATAAGAGTGTAATATATCCTATACATTTTCTTCAGATGATCCTCTAAGCGATCATTTTCTTCCATCTTAGTTGAAAGAAACACACCCAGACCTTCAAACCTTGCAATTCTCACTTGTGCTATGAACATTTCCTTTAGCTTAGTGACAGTCTCAATGGCACTCAAGTTCTTGAATTGTTTGGATAGGTCTGAATTCATGAAGACACTCATCAACCAATTGACTTGAATGTGAGTCTTACTCCGACTGAGCCAATCCATACGCTTGTTGTAACTCGCAGAAGCATCGGGTTTTTCTTCTAAGGGTTCATGTAACACGTAGAGCTGATCATTGGTTGATAGGACTTCTCTAAGACGTTCATACCACTCGATAAAGTTTGACCCATCGAGACGCAGCTCCTCAGCAAGAAACATACTACTGTAGTCTCCCATGATCTACAAGGATTTTGCAAAGACATCTTTAGGACACTTGTTTATGATAATTTTAGTTCAATTTAATCAAATTAACGAACTCCCACTAAACTCAACATCTCTCCGGTTGATTAGTGACACACGATCCAAATCCACTACACCACCACTGATCATCACGTGAGATGATGTAGTTTCAATGGTGAACAACTCAGTGTTGATCATATCATTTATATGACTCGTGTTTAACCTTTCGGTTCCGTGTTCCCGAGGCCATGTCTGTACATGCTAGGCTCGTCAAGACAACCGTAGTATTTCCGCATGTGCAAACTGGCTTGCACCCGTTGTATGTGAACGTTGAATCTATCACACCCGATCATCACGTGATGCTTCGAAACGACGAACTTTCGCAACGGCGCATACTAGGGGAGAACACTTAATTATCTTGATATTAACATGAGAGATCACCTTATCATGCTACCGTCGCGATCTCATCTAAGCATAACAATAAGGTGCATAAAAAGGGATTAACATCACATGCAATTCATAATTGTGATATGATATGGCCTTTCTTCATATGCTCTTAGATCTCCATCTTCAAAGCACCGGCAAGATCTCCATCTCCGGCATGATCTCCATCATCTTGGCGCCATCACCATGGTTGTCCACCAATTATTGCAACTACAACTAATGCTACTCTTAGCAATAAAGCAAAGCAATTACATGGTGATTTCATTGACACGCAGGTCACATAAAATAATAGACAACCATATGGCTCCTGCCGGTTGCCGTACTCGTCGACATGCAAGTCGCGAAATATTACAAACATGATCATTGCATACATTATCACAAATCACATTGGCCATATCACATCACTTGACCCCCTCTGCAAAAACAAGTTAGACGCCTCTACTTTGTTTATGCAAATTTTACGTGGCTTGGGTCAACGAGATAGAACCGTTCTAATCTACGCAAAACCACAACGGTGATATAATAGTTGCTTATTTACTCATCCTTTTGAAAGGCCTTCCATTGAAAATTGCATCCTCACTAAAGCAAGAGAAACAGACACCCGCCAGCCACTTATGCAAAACAAGTTGCATGTCAGTCGTGGAACCGGTCTCTCGTGCGTGGACGAGTAAGGTTGGTCCGGGCCACTTCAATCTCACAATACCGCAAAGATGCAAAGTGCACGCGAGAAGGTAGCAACATAAAATATCAACGCCCACAACTCCTTGTGTTCTAATCGCATCAACACCTACGAATAGATCTAGGCTCTGATACCACTAAGGGGTCGCAGCATGAAAACAAAAAATTCTACGCGGCAAAGCGGAATAAACCCCAAGGATCTAGATCTACAAGATGAAGATAGCGAAGATGAGATCCAATCTCTTACCCTCGAAGATCAACAAACGTGTTTTGTCGGTGCAGGGGTTGGCTAGTCGATCCCCGCAACTAGACTCGTCTAGTCGCGAGGAGATGTATTATCCTCGAGATCCAATCCGGTGAAGTGCAGCAACGGGCAGCACCTCCGCGGTGTCCACACGTACAGCTCGATGAAGACGTCGACTCCTTGATCCCGCAAGCGAGACGACGTGGCCTTGATGATCTCAGCAGCACGACGGTAGTGCCGGTGATGATGACGATCTCCGCGAGCAGGGCTTCGCCAAGCCAAGCAAGAGGAGAGGGAGAGGAGCAAGGTGGCGCAGCCCCTAGGGCAAGGGGGTGCGGCTAGGTGTGGAGGTTGGATGGCGGCAGCCCTCCGGGAGAGGAGGGGTGCGGCTAGGGCTAGAGGGAGAGAGGGGGGTGCGGCAAGGGGGGCAGCCTCCAAGGGTGTGGTGCGCCTCCCCCCCTCCCCTCCTTATATAGGTGGCCGGCTAGGTCAAGGGGAGGGGGCCGGCCGGCCCCTCCTTGCTTGCCCCCCAAGTTGGAGTCCAACAAGGACTCCTCCTTGGGCCCCTTTCCTAAAGGGGTGAGAGCCCACCTCCTAGTCCAACTAGGAGTGGGACTCCCCCTCCTTGTGCCGCACCAGCCCATGTGGGCTTAGGTGGTGCGCACCACCTAGGTGGTGGCAGCACCCCTTTGCACCATGTGGGCCCCATACAAAATATGGTCCCACTTCTAGACTCTTCTAGAACACTCCGGAACCTTCCGGTACCCTTTAAATAATTTCCGGAACTTTTCCGAAACCTCCGGAAACCACTTTCCATATATGAATCTTATTCTCCGGACTCCTCCGGAACTCCTCGTGACATCCGGGATCCCATCCGAGACTCCGAATCACCATTCGTTCACTTCATCATTTAATTCATCGCAAAACCTAATTTCATCGGAACGTTAAGTGTGTGACCCTACGGGTTCGAGAATGCATAGACATGATCATATCAATAATTAATAGCGGGACCGGGATGTCCATATTAATTCCTATACACTCAACGAAAACCTTTTCTCGATTGAACCACGATGCCGGAGATTCAATTAATCTCATATACGATTCCCTTTGTCTCACGATATTTTACTTGCCCGAGATATAATCGTTGACATCCCCATGTCTAGTTTAATCTCGTTACCGGCAAGTTCTCTTTACTCGTCCATAATATAGGATCCCGGTGATTACAACTTAATCACATGTCTGCAGACTTTTGATGCTATATTACCGAGAAGGCCTGGAGATATCTTCTCCGTCACATGGAGGGACAAATTCCACTCTCGATTCATATCACCCAACAACCCACCATCGGAGATACCTGAAAGCCACCTTTATAATCACCCATTTACGAAGTGACGTTTGATGTCCACAAAGTATTCCTCCGGTGAACGGGAGTGATATAATCTCATGGTCTAAGGAAACTATATTTGCCATATTAAAAGTGTTGACAACAAAACTTTTGTGACACGATTAATTGCAACTCTTTATTTGGGTCATGTCCATCACACCATTACTCCTAATGATATGACTCCGTTATCAAGTGACTATAACAAGTCCATAGTTAGGAAACTCTAACTATCTCTTGATCAACGAACTAGTCCTGTAGAGGCTTACTAGGGACTCCGGGTGTTTATATTCCACACATGTATTATGTTTCCATTTAATACAATTATAGCATGGATAATAAACTATTATCATAAACGTGAATATGCTTAATAAACCATTTTATTATTGCCTCTAGGGCATATTCCCAACACATCCTGGTTCTTGTCTCCTCTGAGATATTCTTGAGAGTCCAATGCTTTTGCACCATGGGGTAGAGGTTTCTTTGTGTTGGGAGGTGATTGTTCCTTCACACAAAAAGGGGAGTAAGCCAAGTTGTGTGACATCCTTCAGTGGAACGACTTATATCCCAATAAGGGGCACTGGTTGGGTTTAGCAAGGAAGAGTAGAGATAGAAAGATCTAAGAGAAATATTACTACTCAAACACAGCAGATCAAGGCAATTCATTCTACAAACAACAACTAGAAAGCATCAAGCAACATGGTTCAAACACTAACAAACAACCTAGCATTGTCATACCAACTAAGTTAGCATGATCAATACACTATCACGTTATCGTCGTTCTACCAAAGTATCTAAATGGTGGTCTCGTCTATCTCTTCCTTGAGTGCTTCAAAGTACTCTTCAACTTCCTTCAGGTATCTCTGGTTGTTATGACGTCTAAGTATTTCTTCAAGGATTCTTCAATGACCTTCAATGTAGTTCCTCTTGTTGAGTCAAAGACTACGCACTAAGTTGATGAAAATATGAAATCCAATTGTCTTGTGGCGATCTTCCTCGATCTTACACCAAGATAGTTGCACTCACCAGTAAGCAGTAAGGGTCCTTTTTAAATGAGGAAAGATGTCTTAGAAGGTGAATAGTAGATGAGAGTATAAGAAGGATAACTTATAAATATTTTATTTTCAGAAAATTGAATAAAATATATTTTCAATTCTAGGTCCTTTCCTAGTTCTAATCCAAACCTAGGGTTTCGAACCTACACGCAACACAATGCTCTGATACCATCTGTAGCGATCCTGCCTTTTAAGATATGGGCCAAGATCCCTGTGTTCTGTGCTAGTCCCTGGATCGAATAGCTAGCACCACAGTTTAAGATGTAATATCATGCAAATGCGTCAAATATCTATTACATCGAAGATCCAGAAAAGTAAAACATTACAAGTTGCATAGCACAAGGCTAGCATATTACAAAACTCAGCAGCGGAAATCATATAATAGCATGGAGTCCTCATCATCTTCATGTGCCACAGGCAGACATGTTGGTTGCAGACTCGAAACCTATAGCGTTCCTTACTCAACGTCAGACGAACCTGCAACGATAAAAGCGTTGCAGCCAAAAATTGGTCAGAACCATTTGAATGGATCTGGCAAATGATACTTGTGGACTCATAAAGGCAAACTTCTAACATCTACATGCATATTTGGCTGGTGGAGTTGACAGGCTCTTGCGCAAAGCAATATTTTATCCTATACTTTCAAAAATCATTTCTTTCTTTCCAAAACTTAGGAGACATTCCTGGGCGCACCAGTGTCTCAAATCCCCCCATGTTCTCCCATCAAATTTTAATTTAGAAATTGGAATGAATGAGATTTTTCTGTCGACCACCTTGCTTAGTTACTCAATTTGTCCATAACCGGGGACACGGCTAAGATCTTAGTTTTATTACTCTCAAGAGTTTGTGACACTTTCACCACTTGACTTCATCAACCCATTCTGTCCTTGACCTTCTTGAAGTGAAAAGGAAAGGTGAAGATGAAGACGAGACCTTTGGGAAACAGTCCCCTGTTCCTCTGGCAGACCCATACAAGACATTCATCCGCTGCGAACTGCCGGAATCAGGTTCCTAGAACTTACTTAGTCAAGGCAGAGCCATAGTACCAAGTGGCTGCACTGGAAGTAAACTAGACACGGAGTGACATGAAATCTCAAAACCCTAGGTGATCTTTCACAAGTGTACGTATTCAGGTTCACCCATGGAAATGGGCCTGAATAGCCACTCAACTTCGCCTCCATCATACGGACCAATACCACCTAGGTAGTTCATTAATTTAGTAGAATTTTTCCTTAAACTCAACTACAATAAAACAATTCAGTTTTGCATCAAGCAATTCCACTAAATTAAATAGGTCACTAGCCAACTAGTCATGTGGCTATCCTAACAGGTTTGCGTAGCATATAACTTTAATAAAAACAGCCTATCATGCATGCTATTGGAAAATAGTCTACAATGCAATATAGTAAAATAGTAGGTCATTTATGCTGGAGTATCACTTGCCTTTTGAAAGTTGTCGTTGCTCACACACTCTTTTCAACGTAACTCGTAGCTCTCCGTTCAATCTATACAGTACAAACAAATAGCAATCAACAAACAATACAACAATCAATTAATACAAACATAAAAGCAAACATGGATACAACCCAAGGGTAAGTAGGTTGCTGGTCTAGGTTTTAATACATGATTCAATATGCAAAAAGAATCAATGCATTTGGGTTTAGGGTTTTTCAAAAAGGTCAAGGGATGGCCAAGAGTCAAATTTGAATAATTCAAACTTGAATAGGTTGGGGTGGTGTTCCAAGGTATCAGTATGGTTTACAAACTGAATTTGGTCAAAAGAGTTTCAGATCAAATTAAAACTATGGTTTGCAAACATTAACATTTAAATGGCCTTTGGCACACTTTCAATGTTTATGCTTCAAAAGGTAGTAGCTAGGCATGGTTTTGGTTTCTCTGGACAGAAGCAAAAATTTGGATAATTTTCTATTAGGTAAACAAATTAAAAAGGATTTGTAGAATTTAAAACTATAACCAAAATACTCAAAATGAGTCTCTGACTTTTAAATCATCAAAGTAAAGATTAAAATATTTTTCTATAACAGATGAATAAAGTAACACATATTCTAAGATTTCTAAAACTATTTTTAATACAATTTTTGGATTTCTACAAATAAAGTTATGTTAAAATTACTCAAATCGCACATTTGAAATTTGAATAATTTAAACTAACTCAAAACAGAAAACTAAAATATCAGAAAGATTCTACAGGTTCTAAGGATTTCAAATATATAAAAATATTTGAATTTGGCTGAACAGGTAAAAAGTTATGATGATTTGAAGTCATAGGGTCTTTTCTGCAAAAAGGTCATTTAAATCAAATTGGGGAAATTCCCAGACCACGTGGCTCTGACTGGGCGCTGACTGGGCTGCTGACTGGGTGATGACGTGGCGTTGACTGGCTCGGTTGACTACGAATTTGACCAAAATTCAAGTTGCTCGGATGGAAAAATAATCTATATGAAAGTTGTAGATAATTACGTGCTCTATCTAACTATCGCAATTATAACATGAGGGGATGAATAATTTGGTCATAAATCGCATTATACCTTTCTGGTCCGAAACTTGGAACGCAAATATCTCTTAGCTCGGTCAACCAAATAAGGTAGGGCTCGGGGCAAAAGAAAGGTCTTGATCAGAGGAACAAGTTTCATTTTCACGGCCCGAAGATTTGAGATTGTTTTCTTCTCCGAAAATCGCCAAACACAAACTGTATTGTACAGAAAATTCCGTACGTCAAAACAAAAAGTATTCAACAGCAAAGTTGTAGATAAGGGTTAGATCTACCTTCTCACCGGAGGAATTTCGATTTGAAGAACCGAGCGCGAAGAGATCTAAGGAATACTACTTCAGATCTGAAGCGAGTCGAAATTCTTGCTCCACGGTTGATGAAAAGAGTTGTGGTTTCCCGGGATGGAAAGGTATTAAGGAGATCTACAACTTAGTTTCAGGTTCCGTCGCGATTCGAGATGATCTTGGTCGTCTAACCAACGAAATACGATTTCGCTGATTAGGGTTTCGGTGGAACGAAAAGGGGAAAAGAGACACCGACGGCTACAGGGGTTTATATAGGCCAAGGGTCGGTGGAAAGTTAGGGTTTTGAGTGGGGAACAAGTAGAAACAAATGGAATCGAATTCGGAGTTGAATTGACAAAGTTATACATGTTTGAATAGAGGAGATTCGAAAAAAAACTAAAGTGGATCGATCCAGAGGTGATCGACCGACCGGTTCGTGCCGGTGCGGCTGGTCCTGGGCCGGCAGTGGGCTGGCTCGGGCTGGCTGGCCGGTTTCTCCTTTTTTTTTTTAACAACAAAACTCTTTCCCTTTTTCTTTTTCTGTTTTCAAAACTGCAAATAAAAACAGTCCAAAACTTTTTGGAAAAATTTGTAAAAATACTTTTTAGAGAGCTTATCAAATATAGGATGTTGTGGCACTAGTCTTGACATCAAATAAAATTAAAATATTTGAAATATCTAAACAATGCATAAAGGCCTATTTGTCACCCTTATGTCATTTTACCAAATCGGGTTTTGGAACCTCCTTTTTAAAATAAAAATAAAATCCAGTAAATATCATTTTCTTAATAAATTAATTTAGGACAAAACTATTTTATTTAAACAATAGTTTTATAAAACCTTTGAAACATTTTACTCATTTTGAAATCATGGGTTTTATCCAAATTGAAATATTTTGCCAAAATGGTTTAAATAAAATCAAGGAAACAAATAGTATTATTTTTAAAGATAGAAAAATGAAATCAATTTTTTTATAATTTAAACAAGTTTTGACAAAATCATTTTAAATGCTTTGAAATCCTTTTTCTAAAATATTTGTAGAATTTCAATAATTTATAAAGTCATATTTGATAGCTTTATAAGAATAATAATTATGAACTCCTTTTGTTTCCAATAAAAACCATAAAATACCATGAGTAATATTATTCAAAATAATTACTCACTTTTCATAAAAAAATAATACCTTAGTCTAAAACATTTTATAAAAGAGAGTTTGGTAAATTCATTTAAATACAAATAACCATTTAAACCTGGGTTTTATGAATATTAAATTAAATATTTTATTTCCAAGACTTTAAAGTTGAGATTGGAAGATAAGGGAATAATTAATTTGAGTTATAGCTTTGAAGATGTCAGAACAATCTTCTATAAAAGCTTTTCTTGATTTCAGGGGACTTTATTTATTTATTAAATAAAAGTTTTAAATTTTTGTGATTTTTAAAACATTCCCAAAATTTGGGATGTTACATGACAGCGCGTCGGGATGACTTCTCTGGAAAATAATGGCCGCCCCGACGTTTTTAGGTTTAATGTGAATTTATAGGCGTCGGAGGGGGCCGAGGGGGTGCCCCACAGGCAGGGCCGGGTCCCACCCTAGGGTGGACCCCAGGCCGTGGCAGCAGGCCGTCCCTGGCCTGTGGGTGGCCCCCAGGGCTGCCCTTTGGTGTCCTGGTGCCTTCCGTCGAGTAAAAATTCCTCGTCAATTTTCAGCCAATTCTGAGAATATTTCTAGAAGTAAATTTTCTGAAATACAAAAACAGCAAAAACAGGAAATTGGCACTAGGCATCTTGTCAATAGGTTAGTCTGACAAAATACATAAAAATGATTAATATGATAATAAAAACATGTGACAACATGACAAAACTAGCATGGATCAATCAAAAATTATAGATACGTTTGACACGTATCAGCATCCCCAAGCTTAACTCCTACTCGCCCTCGAGTAGGTAAGTGATAACAAAATAATTTTTGATGAGACATGCAACCAACATAATCATGATCAAGATAGTGATGTAAAGCATAGGATGTGAATTAAGTGATACAAAACACTTGTCTATAGTTGATAGCAATAAAGCAATGAATAACCAAGTTGAATCATTAAAGCAAAACCTTTCATAAATAGAACGTTAAAGACATGAAAGCAATGTGATCTACATATTTGATTAATTCACAAAGGTAATAGTTCCATAACAAAAGTGTTTGAGAATCAAAACAAAGAAGATGTAAGTCTTAGCAAAAAGCTTCAACTTTCAACGGTAAAGTCAATATAAAGATTCATGTTTAATCTGACGATGCAATATGATCAATGATACCTAGGGTGAATGCTAGATGTTTGCTTTGGTGGAGATAGAAGGAAGAGGAAAACTGACTCAACATTAATAGTAAAAGAAAGTCCCTTCGCAGAGAGAAGCATGGATTAGTCATGTGCTAGAGCTTTTTATTTTTATGAAACAGAAGTAAAACAATTTTGAGACATGCATGCTTTCGTCAACGACTTCACAGCAGAGAAACTATCTAGTCCCCCATATCAAGAAAGGCTTTTAAACTTGTGAGAGCAGCTGGTTTTTAGAGGAGCAAGTACGCTCCTCTTTCTCCTTGGTTTCACCACTGTCCAATGTTTAGAGCTGATTTCTCAGATTTTCATTGCGCGGAGGAGAATGGTAAATTATATTTATATTTTTGCTTAAGCTGCTCTCGGGTTGATTCAAGTGAAAACGTAATCCATCGACACCGGATGAAAGGGGAGAAATGACCTTGCTCATCACGAGTTATATCTAGCTCTCCACTGCTCCCTCATGAGCTTAAAAACAGAGGCACAAAAAGAGAGTATTTTGAATTTTTAAAGATAGCACATGACAAATTTACTTGGAATGGCAAGAAATATCATGCATAGGTAGATATGGTGGACTCGGCTGGCAAGATAATTTGGCTTTGGGATTTGGATGCACGAGTGAACCATACACTTAGTACGAATTTTTGGGCTTAGTAAAGAAGGTATTTGAAGCAAACATCTAACATTAACCGGTAACAGAGTAACATAAGACATTAGTCAATCATAACCATAAAAGCTCCACACCGTCTCCCTTGTTGACCAAACAATTCTTTTGATGGAAAGATTAGCTTAATGAATTAACAACTACGAAACACCACACAATTTCAAGCTTTTAACAGTATTTCTTTACTAATCAATTCCACTCAAATAACTAGCAAGTTTAAGCATTCATCTTAATATCTCAAAACAAATGAGAAGTATCAAGTATCCACACAATGATCTACAATACTATGCAGGCTTTCGTTTCATTCCATTATCACATGAATAGCATTTTGTCACTTTGACAATTCAAGGAATTTATCAATAACAACTCTCCAACAAATATAAGCGAAGAAAAAGAGAGTTTAACAACAACAACTACTAGCAGCTCTAAATAAGATAAACGCTAAAAGCGAGATCTTACTAGCAAACAAACAGTAGCTAAGAATACTCAGCAAAATATAAGCGAAGCACAGTAGTATTCAAACGAAAAAGCGGAGCGTGTCTCTCTCCCACACAAACAAAGCAAGGATCCAACAAGCATATGACCAGTTAACAAACAAACAAAACTGAAAGTAAAAAGACGCTCCAAGCATAGCACATAATATGTAAAATGATAAAAACATAGTTCAACGAAGACGACCTCATGATAGTCAATGAAGAAGGGGGAATGCCTTCGGCATCCCCAAGCTTTGACGCTTGATGGTTCTTGATATTCAGAGGGGGTGCCATGGGGGCATCCCCAAGCTTGAGCTCTGATCCATCTTCAATTTCTTCATTATCCTCTCCTTTGGAACTTAAAAACTTCCTTCACACAAAACTTCTCATAAACTGATTAGAGGGTTAGTGCTCATAAATTAAAAATGCACATGTGTTCAACTCAAGAAAAATTGCAAATAACTTTATTAGGCATTAGCTACTGTTCACTAAGCCTCAATGTGGCACTCCACCCAAGAGTATCGCATTTGACGATAGTAAAGAGACAAATATAAAATAAAAGCAGAATCTGTCAAAATCTGAACAGTCTGTAAAGATCGAATTTTTCGAGGCACTTATGTAGCTCAAATCAGAAAACTCAAAACTAACGAAAGATAGATAAAACTATCAGGATTTCTGTCTAAACATTTCAGAAAAAGATAAAATTCAGAGATTTTTTGGATTTTCAAACAGTGAAGGACAGAAATCTGTTTCTGGACAGCAAAACAACACCTCGCACTTTCAATGCATTAGAGGCTAAACTTGGCACAAAAAACCAAAAGAAAAAGATACAATGAAGTTGATACAGAGGAAACAACTTCAAGACTCAAGAAAAGTAAAAAAGAAAACTGAAAGTAAAAGATGGGTTGCCTCCCAACAAGCGTTTTTCTTTAACGCCTCTTAGCTAGGCGCAATGCCAAATATCAAGTTTTTTCGGAGGCCTTTGCAACATCAAGAGCATAGCTTGACCTTATGATTGATTCAAAAGTAAGCTTTTTTCTCTTTCTAGGGAAGTGTTCCATCCCTCTTCTAAGGTGGAACTGAAATCTTACGTTTTCCTCTTTCATATCAATAATAGCACCAACGGTTCTCAAAAGCGGTCTCCCCAAAATAATAGGACAAGAATTACACTCAATGTCCATAACAATAAAATCAACGGGAACATAGTTATCATTAATAACAATAAGGACATCATCAACTCTACCCAAAGGTTTCTTTTTAGAATAATCAGCAAGATGCACATTTAAATAGCACTCTTCCAACGGATTTAAATTGAGCATATCATAGAAACTTTTAGGCATAACAGAAACACTAGCACCAAGATCACACAAAGCATTGCAATCAAAGTCATTTATTCTAATCTTAATAGTGGGTTCCCATCCATCTACTAATTTTCTAGGAATAGAAGTTTCTAGCTTAAGCTTTTCTTCCCTAGCCTTGATAAGAGCATCGGTAATATGTTTGGTGAAGGCAATATTTAATTTACTAGCATCCGGTGACTTAGCAAGTTTTTGTAGGAACTTTATGACTTCAGTAAGATTGTAATTATCAAAATCAATTTCATCATTTTAAATAGGCTAGGAGGTTCCTCATTAGTAGTTTGGATAGTATTAACTTTAACAGTTTTCCTATTCATTTTAGCAATTCTAGCTTCTTCTTTCTCTCTAGCCCATCTAGCTTTCAAGCGAGCCATCATCCTTTCATTCTCATTAATTTGAATAGAAATAGCATTTAAAGATTCAGTAGGCTTGTCTTGAAGAGGAGTGGTTCTAATTTTTAAAATTTCAACATCATGAGCAAGATCTTCCACTTTAGACACAAGTCTATCCAGTTTTTCAAGTCTCTCTTCGACAGTTTTGTTGAAAGCTTTTTGCGAAGTGATAAATTCTTTTAAAACATTTTCAAGATCAGAGGACACATTCTTATTAGGATTATAAGATAAGAATTATCATAGAAATTTCCATAAGAGTTGCTATTATTGGGAGGATAAGGCTTATAGTTGTTACTACCAAAATTATTTTGATAAGCATTATTGTTGAAGTTACTTCTATTAAGAAAATTAACATCAACTTGATCCTTTTCTTGGGAAATTAATGAAGCAAGTGGGACATTATTAGGATCAATAGGGGACTGATTGGTAGCAAGCATTGACATAATCATATCAACCTTATCACTCAAAGAGGAAATTTCCTCGACAGAATTTACCTTCTTACCACTTGGAGCTCTTTCAGTATGCCATTGTGAATAATTTGTCATCATCTTATCCAAGAGTTTAGTTGCTGCACCTAATGTTGTGGACATAAAGGTGCCTCCCGCGGCCGAGTCCAAGAGGTTCCTTGAAGAAAAATTCAAACCTGCATAAAAAGTTTGGATAACCATCCACATAGTTAATCCATGCGCCGGACAATTTTTAACCATAAATTTCATTCTCTCCCAAGCTTGAGCAACATATTCATTATAAAATTGTCTAAAGTTCATAATGTTACTCCTCAATTGTATGATTTTAGCAGGTGGATAATATTTTCCAATAAAAGCATCTTTGCATTTAGTCCAAGAATCAATGCTATTTCTAGGCAAAGACAATAACCATTCTTTTGCTCTCCCTCTCAAAGAGAAAGGGAAAAGCTTTAGTTTTATGATGTCACTTTCTACCTCTTTTTACTTTTGCATATCACATAACTCAACAAAGTTATTTGAATGAGAGGCGGCATCATCAGTACTAGCACCAGAAAATTGCTCTTTCATAACAAGATTTAGCAAGGCAGGCTTAATTTCATAAGATGAAATCATTGTTATTAGTGCTAGTAAAGTCACACAACTTGGTGTTTTCAGTGGAAGACATAATGATAAAATAAAATAACAAGACAGGAATAAAGACTACACTAATTTTTTGGGGTTTTAAAATTTTGCAACAAGATAAATAAGCTAACGAGAAATAAAACAAGCAAGACAAAAACAAAGTAAAGTGATTGAGAGTATGAGACTCCCCTTGCTGTAGCTCCAAGATCCCTGGCAGCGGCGCCAGAAAAGAGCTTGATTGCTACTGATGAAGAGTTGGGTGGTGCCCCAGGTGAAGGTGGAGATGTAGCAAGCAGCAGTTTTCCCTCGATAACGAATCGAGGTTTATCGAACCAGTAGGACCTTGAAATCAACAACAAAGTGAATTTTGAAGATCTCTGGCACTTAATCTTTAATAGACGTGGACCTGCACACACTCAACCAAAATACTTTGCCCCCAACGATGGAAAGGTTGTCAATCTTTCCGGTCTCACAGAAAACAAAGCGGTTAATTGTATAGTGAAATAGATGAAATATGAAAATGGACCAGTGCAGTAATGATGAAAAGTGATGAATAAAGGTTGCAATCAATGTAAAAAGATAGACCGGGGGCCATGGGTTCACTAGTGGAGTCTCTCAAGTAAATAGAACAATCATATGATGGGTAAACAAATTACAGCTGGGCAATTAACAAGATTATAACACAAACTTATTCTAGCTATGACAAAGAGAACATGATAATATTTAAGTAGGCATCACGACAATGAACAAAAACCGTTGAGTCCAACTGCACCTTTATCTAAAAAGTCCACCATGGGATCGCTATCCAGCCTGTCACCCATCGGTATTATGTTGCAAGCAACAGACATTTCCATTAAGTAAAATGCATAAAGTAAGCAATACTAATATCAAAAGAGATATTAACACCGCTGTTTTACCCTTAGTAGCAACAGCACACCCTCGCCCTTAGACGTTTCTATCACTCGTGCCCAGGAACAAAAGGGGGCATGAACCCAGGGACTAGTCACAAATCATCCCGGAGGAAGGCATGGCGATGAAGAGCCCTCCGGGATCGATCTCCCCTCTGGCAGAGTGCCGGGATCTGCTTCAGAATCACCCCCGAACTAGGGTTTGAGATGACGGCGCGTCGGGATGACTTCTCTGGAAAATAATGGTCGCCCCGCCGTTTTTAGGTTTAATGTGAATTCATAGGCGTCGGAGGGGGCCGAGGGGGTGCCCCATGGGTAGGGGCGGGTCCCACCCGCAGGTGGACCCCAGGCGACGGCTGCAGGCCACCCCTGGCCTGTGGGTGGCCCCCAGGGCTGCCCCTTGGTGTCCTGGTGCCTTCCGTCGAGTAAAAAATCCCCGTAAAATTTCAGCCAATTCCGAGAATATTTCCAGAAGTAAATTTTCTGAAATACAAAAAAATAGCAAAAATAGGAAACTGGCACTAGGCATCTTGTCAATAGGTTAGTCCGACAAAATGCATAAAAATGATTAATATGATAATAAAAACATGTGACAACATCACAAAACTAGCATGGATCAATCAAAAATTATAATATGAATTTGGCATTGCGCCTAGCTAAAAGGTGTTAAAGAAAAGCGCTTGTTGGGAGGCAACCCATCTTTTATTTTCAGTTTGCTTTTTGATTTTCTTGAGTCATGAAGTTATTACCTCTGTAGCAACTTCATTGTATATTTTTATTTTGGTTTTTTGTGCCAAGTTTAGCCTCTAATGCATTGAAAGTGCGAGGTATTGTGTTGCTGTCCAAAAACAGATTTTGTGCGCCTGTTGCACGAAAATCCTAAAATCGCCAGAATTTTATATTTTTCTGATAATTTTGTACAGCAAGCCTGATGCTTTTATCTATCTTTCGTTAGTTTTAAGTTTTTTGATTTGCACTGCAGAAGTGCCTCGAAAAATTCGATCTTTACAGATTGTTCAGATTTTGATAGATTCTGCTTTTATTTTGTATTTGTCTCTTTACCATCGTCATATGTGATACTCTAGGGGTGGAGTGCCACGCTTAGTAAACAGTATCTAATGTCTAATGAAGTTTTTTTTGCAATTTTTCATGAGTTGAACACATGTGCATTTTAATTTATGAGCACTAACCCTCTAATCAAATTATGAGAAGTTTTGTGTGAATGGAGTTTTTAAGTTCCAAAGGAGAGGAATATGAAGAAATCGAGGATGGATTAAAGCTCAAGCTTAGGGATGCCCCCACGGCACCCCTCTGAATATCAAGAACTATCAAGAGTCAAAGCTTGGGGATGCCCAAGGCATCCCCTCATCTTCATCGACTATCATAAGGCCGTCTTCGTTGAACTTCGTTTTTATCACTTTACATATTATGTGCTATGCTTGGAGTGTCTTTTTACTTTCAGTTTTGTTTGTTTGTTTGCTGGTCATATCTTTGTTGGATCCTAGCTTTATTTGTGTGGGAGAGAGACACGCTCCGCTTTTTCGTTTGAATACTCCTTTGCTTCGCTTATATCTTTCTGAGTATTCTTAGCTACTGTCTGTTTTCTAGTAAGCTCTCGCTTTTAGTTTTTATCTTGTTTAGAGCTGCTAGTTGTTAAGTTAAACTCGCTTGTTCTTCACTTATATTTGTTGGAGAGTTGTTTTGGTTGCTTGGTGTAGCGACTTGATCCAATAATATGGATCTCGTCTATGAGTATAGTGCTAGTCCCGGATCGACTCGCTAGCACACTCATTACAAATTAAATATCAAAGCACAATGCGTCTTTATTACATCGAAATGATCCAGAACATAAAGAATCCTTACATCTTTGCATAGCATTGACGCTAGCACAAAATAACTTTATTGAATAAAAGCACACAGCGGAAAATAAACGATAATGAAGCTCCAATCAACTCGTGCCACAGGCGTACGTGCCGGGTGTAGCTTCAAGACCTACGTAAAATCGTACCTGCAATAGTGCAATTGCAGCCGTTCGCGAATACGGTCAGTACATTGGGATTTGTACTGGCAAGTGAGCAAGTTATTAATTATACTCTAGTCTACCTAGCTACTACATGCTTTTTGGGGCTAGGTGGACTTGAAGGCTCTTTGCATAAATGCAATTTTTATCCTATCAATTTGATAAACAATTTTACAACAAAGATAAACAATCATTGGACACTGATAGAAACCAGTGCTCCTACCCTTTGGTTCACCCACCATATTTTATTTACAGAAATTGGAATGAGTGAGAACTCTTGTAGGATCTAGTCTAGTTGGCTCAAATTGTCCGTAACCGGGGACACGGCTAAGTACTTAGATTTAAAACTCTCGAGAGTGTTGTACACTTTACCCGTAGAATGCATTTAACCCCATTTATCACGACACCCAATTTGTATCGCAGTTGGGAGAGAAACACACCGAAACCTTTGGGAAGCGATCCTTGAGTCCTCTCCGCACCCTGTTCAAGCCTACTACGCTACATCTGCTGGTCACGGTAGGTACAAGAACCACAACTTACTTGGTTAAGTCAACGCCCATATCATTGTTGACCTACGGCTGTACTTGTAAGCAACTAAACAAAGACTCCACATTTATTCTCAGGAACCTGGGTGGCCGTTCACAAGTGCACCTACTCGGATACTACGGACCCGAGCAGCCACTCAACTTTTCCCACCAATACCGACCAATTACCACCCAGATATCAAATTAAATTAATGTTGTTTTATTAGATTTGCAAAAGAATAACTATAAATACAACATCAATCTCATAATGTGATCCCATAACCACGTCTAGCAGCTAAGCAGACTTTAACGTGGTTGCATGGTGGAACTATTCTACAAGGATACATATGGTAACTCACTTGGGGTTTAGTGAATCACCTAATAGCATAGCATACAAACCAACTCCTACACATGCAAGTCTACAAAAATAGGACTAGATGCATAGTAAGAAAATAATAGGAGGTATGGTTGCATCACTTGCCTTAATCCTCGTAGGGGTTCACACAATCCTCACAGTTGCAGCAACAGTCGCAAGCGTCGTTCTCTACACGATTACACGTTCACAACAATAAGAAACAAAGCAAACATACACATATGCATGCATGACATGTTAATTGGGCACAAAACATTAACTTTAGTTCTCTGGTTTATATGATGCATGAGAAATATTTTTTTAATAAAACAATCCAAGTTAAGTTCGTGTTAATGTTGAATAAAGGGTTAAACAAGAATTCACTAATAAAATTCCGAAAACTAGTTCACAAAATTAAGTTTAATGTTCTTTGGACAGAGGATTTAATTTTAATAAAGTTAGCCGAAGAAATTATTTTAATTAGATCTATAGATAAAAGTTATTAACAAAATACCAATTAACATGATTTAGTAAATACAGTACATAAAAATAGTTTAAAAGTTAAATATTATTTTAGATATAGGTAGATCTTATTTTTCTATGAATTTTGGTATATTAAACTTAATTTTCCGAGTTACGGTTGAAAAGATATGAATTTTGCAAGTTTTGGAAATCTCCTGGAATTTTAATTCGATTTAAACGGAAAAGATTCCCGTGCAGGGGCTAGCCAGGGCTGACGTCAGCTGACGTCAGCGTACCGATTCGGAAAAAAAAAGAAAAACCTAGATCTAATCTGGGCCGTCCGACAGAGATCGGATGGCTGAGGACGCGCGCGTGATCGACGCCGGCGTCGACTTACCGGAGTGACGAGGACGCGGCGGCGGCGGGTCGGCTTCGTTGGCGGCGGCGGCTCCGGCGGCTCCCCGAGGTCGGCGACGGCGGTTCCGGGCGCGGCTCAGCGTCGCGGACCTCCTTGTGGCGTCGGCTCCTCCTCCGGTGGTCCCGAACGGCGGCGGGTTTCGAGCTTGAAATCAAGCTCGTTTTCGAGGCTAAAGCTAGGATTTTTGCGGGGATTGAACGGCGGGGTCGGGGGCTATTTATAGGCGGCTTGGCTTGCGCGAGGGGCTTCGAATCGGGACGGAAATCGGGCGGAAAATCGGAACAGCTTGACGAACTCGTGAAGAACACGGGCTCCTGCTCGTTCTAGAAGAACCTGACAGGTGGGTCCCACCTGTCAGCGGAAAAAGGTAAGGAAAAGAAAAGGCTGCGGAAAAAAAAAGGAATGGGCCGGCTCGGGCCCTTCGGCTGCTCGCGCGCGCGGGAGTTTAGTGGGCTGCGGCCCACTAGCTCGCGGCATTTTTTTTGATCTTTTTCTTTTATCTTTTTCTGAAAACTATTTTAGCTATAACTTTTGATTAACAACTCCAAATTGAGTCAAACCAATTTTGAAATATTTGTAAAATTTCCCTCTGTCATATTTGACTATAAAAGGGCACTTTTGCACAAAACCCCCAAGCCTATATAATTAGCTTGTTGAATTTGCTATAACTCAAAATAGGGTTTAGGATTTAAATCTTTTGGGAAAAGATGCAAACAAGCAAATGCAAATTTTCCAAATGATGCCATGATGAAATGCACATGCTCTAAATGCAAAAACATCCAAATAAAAGATTGGGATGTTACACTTGGTTAATGTGTTAGATCGGAAAATGCTATGCATGTGGCAGTGGTATGAAGTAGAAAAACCTGCATAGTCTTGTAGATCACTATGTGGATAATTTGATAACCTTCAATTGTTTTGAGGCACTAAAATAACTAATGGTTAAAATGTGTTGGTTAATGGTGTTAGAGCTGATTAGTGGATAGGTGTTATTAAAGCGTGGAGCCGTACTTTTCTGAACTAAACAATCTAAGTCAACAATGCTTATGTGTCATGAATTCTACTAAGTTGAAAATAAGTTCCTAGTGGGTAGTTACTGCAACGGTCGGGGAAGCCAACGGGGCACTTGTGTCGCCGCCACGATCCCTCTCGGGGTGTCTCTAACCATTTGTGGAACATTAAAACTGCTAGTTGTTTGCAATATACGAAATGCATTGTTGAATTTTGGTTTTTGGCACTTCCACTTCCATATTTTGCTAGCCTCTTCGATGCTGCGCAATGCCCTCTATCACATTGAGATTGGTGCATACTTCGCGAGCACATCCAACTCCGTGGGAGAACTTCATCCTGTTCTCCTACACATAAGCCAACTATCTTCCTCAAAACAGCCACCATACCTACCTATCACGGCATTTCCATAGCCGTTCCGAGATACATTGCCATGCAACATCCATCATTATATTACATGACTTGATGTCGTTCTTCATTACCATATAGTTTGCTTGATCATTGAGTTAGTGTGCAGCGTGGCTTGCCATATGTTCTACATTTTTCCACACTATGCTCGATCATGCATATCTTCTTTTATACATCATGTATTAGTCTTATGAGTTATGAGTACCAAAAGTGTGATGATCATCTTGTAAAAATAGAGTGTTGCCCCTACCTGTGAGCATATTGAAAAGAGTCCAAAGTGGCCACATAAAAGAGTCCAAAAGAGACCAATGAGAGAAAATTTAAAAGAGCCACGGAGGCCACATTTAAAAAAAGAAGAGAAATATAAAAGAGAGAGGGGGCAGCACTACTATCCTTTATTCCACACTTGTGCTAGTTAGCACCTACACTTCATTATAGAGAGTTTTCATGTTTCATTTGTATAACTATGTGGGGAATTAACGTTATGGAACTTGGCTTGTATATTCCAAGGATGAGCCTCCTCAAGTGAGCTCTAGGTCTTCATGAGCAAGCAAGTTGGATGCACCCCCACTAGTTCCATTGGAGAGCTTTCATACACTTATAGCTCTATGTGCATCTGTTGCATGGCAATCACTACTCCTCATGCAGTGTCAACTACGGGACTTCCTTCTGTCTTGTGGTTATTTTCTCCACTGTTTGAGCCTTCCTTTTTGACCTTCCAAACCTCCATCATTGTTCTCTTTGCCATAACATCATGGTGGCAAAGCCACTTCTTACTTGCACTAGTTGAGTAGACTTCGAAACAGTTGATTTGTGAAGTAGATGGATTAAGACACCTGACTTGAGCTTGGATATTTTCATGAATGACTAATTAGATGCTTTGAAGAATGATTGATACTTTACATTGGAGAGATAATTCGCAATTCTTCTTTCTAAACATTATGTATGGTTCCATGTTTCCAACGCAATTATTCATGAAAAGTCTCTAGCATTTGTTAGCTAGCGTTTGTTAATCATTGTTTGCTTAATGTCAACTATAGACAATTGTTTTGGATCACCTTATTCACTTCATATGCTTTGCATTACTATCTTGATCAAGATTGTGTTGGTTGCATGTCTCATAAAAAATTATTTGTTATCACTTACCTACTCGAGGACGAGTAGGAGTTAAGCTTGTGGATGCTGATACGTCTCAAACATATCTATAATTTTTGAGTGATCCCGCCACTCTGCCAGAGGGGAGATCGATCCCGGAGGGCTCTTCATCATCATGCCTTTCTCCGGGATGATTTGTGAGTAGTCTCACCTTGGACTACGGGTCCATGGCAGTAGCTAGTTGGTAGTCTCTCTCTCTCTTCTGCTTCATGTCTTATGATCTTGTGAGCTGCCTAACATGATCAAGATCGATTATTGTAATGCTATGTGATGTGTTTGCTAGGATTCGATGGATTATGAAGTTATGTTCAGATTGTGCATGATTCTTATATGAGTAATTTATGTTCTTGCATGCTCTCCGATGTGCGTAGTTACTTTGGCCAAGTGATTGTGTGTATCTCCAAGAGAGGGTATTTATGCTAGATAGTTGGTTCATGCCCCCTTTTGTTCCTGGGCATGAGTGACAGAAATGTCTAAGGGCGAGGGTGTGATGTTGCTACTAAGAGTAAAACAGCGGTGTTAATGTCTCTTTTGATATTAGTATTGCTTACTTCATGCACTTTACTTAATGCAATTGTTTGTTGCTTGCAACTTAATACCGTTGGGTGACAGGCTGGATAGCGATCCAACGGTGGACTTTTTAGACAAAGACGCAGTTGGACTCAACGGTCTTTGTTCCTTGTCGTGATGCCTCCATAAATATTATCATGTCCTTTTTGTCATAGCTAAATTGGGTTTGTGTCATGATCTTGTCAATTGCTTAGCTGTAATTCGTTCACCCATCACATGCATATTTTATTTACTTGAGAGACTCCACTAGTGAACCCATGGCCCCCGGTCCATCTTTTTACATTGTCTACAACCTCATTTACTTGCTTTTAATCATCATTACTCCTCTGGTCACTTTTCATATTTCATCATACAATTAACCGCTTTGTTTTCTGCGAGACCGGAATGATTGACAACCTTTCCGCCATTGGGGGCAAAGTATTTTGGTTGAGTGTGTGCAGGTCCACGTCTGTTGAAGGTCAAGCGCCAGAGATCTTCAACATTCACCTCGTTGTTGATTTCAAAGTCCTACTGGTTCGATAAACCTCGGTTCGTTAAAGGAGGGAAAACTGCTACTAGCTGCAATTCCGCCTTCACTTGGGGCACCACCCAACTTATTGTAATACATCAGCAATACGTTTGCCACGTATCACTAGCTTCTTTACTGTGGAGTCGTTGACGAAAGCATGGATATCTCAAAACTGTTTTACTTCTTTTAAAAAAATTTAAAAAGCTCTAACACATGACTAATCCCAGCTTCCCTCTACGAAGGGCCTTTCTTTTACTTTTATGTTGAGTCAGTTTTACTTCCCCTTCTTTACCTCTCAAACAATCACGTGGTGTCAACCTTGGTTCAAGTTTTACTTCATGTTATCTTTATGTCTAACCATAAAAACTTTGTATTGACTTTATCTTGAGATAAACATGTTGCAAGTTGAAGCTTTTGCTGAAAACTTAAATCTTCCTTTGTGTGGTCAAACTCCTTTTCCGAAAGAATGTTGCTTTGTGAGACATCAATCATTGTCAGGTGCTATACTTTTAGATCTCCAAAGTACTCTTTTCTAATAAATTCTTGTTTAGATGTTATACCTGGTTAATCATTGTTTGTTTCGTTCAATGAACCATTGTCTTTGATCACCTCATTCAGATCATGTGCTTTACATTATTATTTGATCAAGATTGTGTTGGTAGCATGTCACTTCAAAAATTATTCTGTTATCATTTACTTTCTCGAGGACGAGCAGGAATTAAGATTGGGGATGCTGATATGTCCCAAACGTATCTATAATTTTTTATGCTCCATGCTTGATTATATATCAGTGCCACATGTTTTTATGATGTTTTTATATCATTTTGTCATGATTTATGGAACTAACCTATTAGGGGGTGTTTGTTTGGGCTTATTTGAGCTTTCCACAGAAATAAGTCAGGGGATTGAAACAAACTGTCCGGCTTCGTTAATGGCTTTCCAAAAGCCAAAGCAGAGAATACACAGCGAGACCGAAGCACCTCGGGACGTGCTTCCCGCAGCTTCGTCACTTAAATCTGAACCGGTATATTGCTTTGCCACTGCTGTGTCTCGTATTTATGACGAACTGCCATTCCTTGCCCCGTTCGTTTCCCGCACCAGATTTCCATCGAGCGAACGAAAAAAAAATCGTGCCCGAGCACTGCCCCTGCCCTCTCCACTGCAATCAATGGCTATGAGAGCTAGTTGGAAATGGCTGTAATGCCCGGGGTTTTTCCCCAAATTAGATTTTTGCTTGTTTTTGTTTTTGGCATCATCATGACATCAGCATCATCGCATCGCATGTTTTTGTCAACAAAAATTATCTTTATTAAACCCTATTTTATTTTTCTAAAATTGTCAGAAAATATTTTATCGAGACAGTCGTCTCCGTTTTCTGAAATTATTTGCCAAATTAAATTTTGCAAAAGAAAATAAATGTTTTTGAGTTAGAGAGAGAGAGCAGCCCAGCTAGCTAGGCCCAAAGCCCAGCAAGCAAACCCTAGCCTCCAAACCCTAATCCTGCCCTGGCAGTTTTCTGTTCCTACCCCCTGCATCTTGCAGCCGCCCTCCCTTTCTTTTTCGTTTTCGCGGGCATGCCCTTCCACCCCTACCTTTTTCCCTTTCCCCCTCTCTCTCCTCTCTTCCTTTCCTTTTTCTTTTCTTTCTTTTTCTTTTCCTTCCTTTCTTTCCTCTCACCCGTGGCCTCTTCCTCCTCTTCCTCCACCCGCACCCGCGCGTGTTCTTCCTCCCCGTGCGTGCTCCCCACTCGATCCCCTCCTCCACCTCGGCTTGGCCGCGCCCCGCGCCGGCCAGCTCCCCTTCCCTGCCGCCGCCGTTCCCCTTGTCCTCGTCTCCCTCGCCGCCTCCTCCTTTCCCCGCGCCGGCTCGACCCCGCCGCCTCTGCTTCCTCCCTCCTCCGGCTCCTCCCCGCGCGGCGCGCCCCTCCGGCCACCTTCCCCTCGCCGGCCTCGCCTCCCACCGGCCGCCGTCCGCCTCGGCTTGCTCCACCATCGCGCCGTCGCCCGCATCCCCTACTTCCCTGCCTCCTCGCGCCGCAACTCCTCCCCGCGTCGACCTCCCTCGCCTCAGCCTGCCCTGCTCTCCCCTCCCCGACCCGCATGCACCCGCACCACTCCGGCCACCGCCTGCACCTCCTCCTCTTTTCCCGTCGGTCCCCTGCCTCTCCCCGAACGCCGTGGCCGCTCCCTCCCCAAGCTCCAGCCTGGCCGGCTCCCTCCATCCCCATGGATTCTACCTCCAGCGCGTGGCTGTGGCCCTGCTACTCCTTCCCGTCCCTGCTTTTCCGTCCCCGTGTGTGTGTCTCCTCGTCCCCGAGCGTGCTGCCCCGCGCCCGACCTCCAGCACGCCTCCCATGGCCGTGCGCCACGCCTCCGTTCCCGAGCTCGTCCCTGTCCCGTGTGTGCTCCTGCAGCTGCCGTGCTGGCCTCCCGTGCCCAGCGCTTCCCCGGTGTCCGACACCATGTTGCTGTCCCCGACGGTGCCACAGTGTTTGTGTCTCCGTGTGTGCCCGATGTTGTTGTCTTCGGCGTCTCCGTCTTCCCGTTCCCGGAGCCGGTTCCCCGATTTTGTTCCCGACGCCGTCCCCGTCGTGAACCCGTTTCCGTTCCCGTCGTGTTCCCGACGTTTCCCGTCTCCCCGATGGAGTTTCCCGGTGGACGATCCCGTCGTGAAGACCGAGTTCCCCGACCACCGTGAACCCGACGGCCCTGAACGACGATACGACAAGATCTCTCCCGACTCCGCGAAGACCGGTGCCCGATCCTCGATCCCCGACACCCCAGACCTCGTAGACCCCGAAGACCGGAACGCCAAGGTCTGCAACCACGACGACCTGAGTACGACTACTTCCATGACGTCGACTACCTCGACTACTTCGACTCCGGATGAACGACTACCTCGACTACTTCAACCGGAACGACTACTTCGACTACGACCTAAAGACGGTGGCTCCCGAATCCGAAGTTCCTCGTTCCGATGTGTGACCCCAACCCTAGCCCTATCTACCCATATGCGTATCTTATAAAATCATGCATCTTTAATCAACATCGCACCTTATCCATTTAGTCGAATTAATCCAACTTTAATTATGGGGTTTGTCCGGTACATCTATATTGTGCACCGATCCCATTTAAAATGATTTGCCATGTGTTAGGGAATAAAATTGGACAACATTTAATTTGTCATGCATCATGTCATCAACATGCCGGTTCTTTTGCCGTAGTAGTAAAATGCATCTTTTCTGTTGTCCAGTGTTTCTTGCTTCTTCGGGAATAGGACGTTGAGTTGATGTGAGCAACGACAGGTTCTGCTACCTCTACCGGAATGCAGGCAAGTGATACTCCCTTGCTATCTTTGCTTGTCTTCTGTCTCTTACTCATCCTATCTTTTGTTCCTTGCTAGCCTTATGATACGATGCTTGTGTCTCGATCCTATATGCATGTTTCCCTTGCAGCCATGATATGCCACCACCCCCACATCCTATTACCCTGTTGCTTGTTTACTTTGTTAGCCTTGCGAGTCGTAGTGCATGCTTAGGTGCTGTGCTTCAGTCATGTTATCTTTTGTCTAGTCTTGTTGATAACATGGTAGTTAGGCTCAACTAAAATGGTAATCTTTAATTTCTGTTGAGATGGGAATAACTTAATAAAGATAAGGCACCGGCGGAAGGCCAATCGTGGCGTTTTGTTCTGCTAGTGTCGCCTAGGACCCGAGTTCTTTTCCGCTGATCCAAGACTGAGCGCACTAACCACATGTGGGAGTTCTATGGGCCTCCCCGCAATCTATTACCGGATCCTCAAACTTGTCCAGGATGCCACAAGTAGTTCGGGTGTTTTAGTAGGTCTTGCGGCACGTGGCGTTTACCGCATGTGGACGGAGGGCAATCGTATGAGTGTTCCTCCCGACACCGTCCTCGCACCGGTTAGGCCCACCTCGAAGCTTCGGCCGGACTCTCAAGGTGGATCAGTCCTAGCTAGGTGGCTCCCTGGACTTGTTTGTATTGAAGGGAAGTATTGCGTCGAACCTCCACCGGTACACCTCTAAGCGAGAGTTTCGATGCGTGTGGGTTCATTGGTGCATCCCTGCAGGGTGAAATCTTTTCGAAAAGCCGTGTCCGCGGTTATGGACGACTTGGTGAAATGCGCTGGCTAAAAAGATCATAGACAACTTGCACCTTATGATGATAATAACTTGACTAGTAAGATAGATCACTTGAATAATAACCCATAAAACTTGTCCACCGTGTGAGTGCCCGGACTTCTTCCTCGTGGGTTGAGGATGCGAGGGAGCAGTTTTAGGGCGGGTTTGTTTGGTGTGTAGTATAGTCGGTTTCTTTATGCGCTCTCTTACCTTGTCTCTGTTAGACGAAAGTTGTAGCGTGTCTCTATAAGTTGTTAGTGCTGCTTGCCGCCGCCTCAATCGCTAACCCTCTTCCCCGAAATTCCAGCTTTGATATCTTGTGAGTATTACTTGCCAGTACTTCTACTAGTACTGACCCCTTCGGGGCTGCTATTCCAATGCAGCCAACAGGTTTGAAGTGTGACGACGTTAGCTTGGGAATCCCTCCGGCTAGGCTTGGCCTGGGCAGGGATATGGTGCCTTTGCTTATCTTCAGGACTCTTAGTCCAATTTGTATCTTGTCCGTAGCTGGACGCTACTCCGCTTCCGCTGTTCTTTTGGATCTTTGTATTGTATCTTTTGTTCTTGACTCGGTGAGTCGTTGTTGTATATATGTTCTTTTGTGGGTTCCATCGAGAACTGTTGTAATGTTATCACAATTCCACCCGCATAACGTGTGTGTTGCGACCTGCACGTTATGCCTGGTGGGCGTCCTTTAGGATCGTTATTATGCGGATTTGGCCGGATCGCTAAAATCTGCATAGTACCGATCTTGGGGCGTTACAATGGCCAAAGCTGCGCGCGTGCGTGTTCAGTGCCAATCCATTGGAAATCAATGCTATCGGAGCCGATTGGAATTAGCCAAGGAATACACTAATTTTATCGATGCACGCGATTATATACTTGAGAGTTGTGTGCGCGTGTGTGTTGAGTGCACGTCATTACACGAGACTTTCTTTTATGTTTGAATATGGAGAAGCACAAACGGAGAGGTGTCAAGAAAATAGGTCACATGAGAATTCTTATTTGTGTAATGGTATGGATACGTATTTTCATGGTATTTTATAGTTATAGATACATTTTTACACTTATATCAGTAATTATACATGTTCTCAGAACTTTGGGGTATTTCAGACAAATCATTAGCATATAGCTAGACAGCCAGCCAAATTGCCAAACAGTGAAACTCAGAAAAGCGGCTTTTCTACACAGCAGCTTTCCCTTCACAGCACCACAGCCAGCCACAGCCCAAACAAACACACCCTTAACAAGATGCCCAGTGCCAGTTCGTGTTTTCTGCTGTCTTTTTGTTTCAGAAAAGTTGTTCGGGGAAGTTTCTCAGAATCATCTGAAAATTTACGTGAATTATTTTCATGAAGGAACAAAGACGGAGCCAAGAGGGGAGCTGCAGGGGGCCCACAGCCCCCAGACGCCACCAGGCGTGGCCCAGCCCTTGGCTGCACCGGGGTCCCACCTGGGCGACTTCGTCGCCTCCTCGAGTCTCCATTTCGCCTATAAATTGTCTTCGATGCGGAAACCCTCGATACCCGATCATCTTTTCCAGAAAACATCCGAGACCGTCGCCGTTGCCAACCCTAGATTGGGAGGGTTCTGAAGCTCTTCCCGGCACCCTGCCGGAGGGGGAGATCATCACCGGAGGCATCTACACCACCATGCCTGCCTCCGGAGTGATGCGTGAGTAGTCCACCACGGGACTACGGGTCCATGACAGTAGCTAGATGGTTGTCTCTTCTCCTTATACTCCATTGCTTAGATCTTGTGAGCTGCCTATCATGATCAAGATCATATTATCTGTAATTGCTACATGATGTGTTTGCATGGATCCGATGAATTGTGGAAATCATTACTCTTGTTCATCTATGTGTTATGTTTTATCTATGATCTTGTATGCTCTCCGATGCTAGTGGATGCTTTGGCCAAGTAATTGTTAGTATCTTCAGAGAGGGTATATATGCTACATAGTGGGTTCATGCCTCTTTTTGTCTGAGTTCGAGTTGACAAAAACGTTTAGACTAAAGATGTGGTGTTGCCACTAGGGAGAAAACAACGGTGTTATTTCCTTGTGTTATATACATTGCTTACATTATGCACTTTGCTTATTGCAATGATCTGTTGCTTGCAACTTAATACTTCTTGGTGACATGCTGGATAGCGATCTCGGGGGTGAATTATTAGTTATAGACGCAGTTGGATAACGGTATATGTATTTGCTGTAATGCTGACGAGCAGTGGACTCGGCAAATCCCAAGGTTGTGTACCTCGGGTTGATTGAGGGGGAGAGAGTATGAACGTTGGTGGCTGTGACGGCTAACAGGGGGCGAGTTTACCCAGGTTCGGCCCCTCGAGGTGAGGTAAAGACCTACTCCTGCTTGTCTGGTATTATCGAGGTGGCTACAATGGTGAGATGGAAATCTCGCTAGGGTTTGTGTGCTGCTTGCTTTAGATGGCGCACCCTCCTGGCCTTTATATCACAGGCCAGGTCTCGGGTGGACGGTGCGGATCGCACATTACAAGATAAGGAAAGTCATCACCGGCCTAACCAGCTACTTGGGCCACACGGTACACTTCATGGGCTTCAATGGGCTTCCCTTGGCGTGACCCAGGTACCACCACCGTGGGGTACCCAGAAGGTATCCCCACGACAGTAGCCCCCGAGTGCTTAGTCGAATCGCAGAGTCGAGTAAAGGACTCCTTCCTCCAGGCACGCCACCTGGTTCCTTTACAAGTCAACCTTGGCTGCAATCGTCTTGAATAATCGGGTGCGCCTCATGAGCTTCTTGATTCGCCAACTTTCGACTGCCATTGTCCTTAGTCGTCGGGTGCGCGAACAGCGCTCCCGATGGGAGTAGCCCCCGAGATTAAGCTGAATTGCTTGCAATTGAGGTTAAACTCAATTTTTCTTCAGTCGAAAAGTCCGGTCCCGATGGGAGTAGGCTTACTGCGTAAGTTTGCTCAGCTCATGGAGCTTACCGTATTTGTCTGGCACTCGAACGAGTTTGTCGAGTCGACTCGGCTCTCAGAGCTTACTGTATCCTTGTTGCACTCGAAAGAGCTGTCCGGGTGCTCCATCAGCCCGTTGGCTTACTTGATACGTCTCCACTGATGACGGCAGGGCTGACGTTTTCGGCGTGCTCTGCATCCGATGGGACGTAACAGAGTGGTCCCAGTGTCAGTATTGACTGTTCTGACCGTTGGGCGCAAAATTTTCGTGGCATGATGATGGCGCCTCGATTCCCGCGCGTAGTGGGCGGCGTGGCCGGCGACGGTTGCTATCTCCGCGCGACACGTGGACGGCCGGATGTTGCCTCGAATTGCCGCTTCGTGGAGGACGGTCAGGATGAATTGATCCCGCGGTATATAATTTTCACCGCGGTGGGGAACAGTTCATCCATCCCCATTTCGCCGTCGTCTCCCTTGCTTCCTCCTCCATTGCTGCCCTTGCGCCCGATTCTCCAAAGCTTTCTCCACTTTCCCCAGCGAAGATGGGCTTGAAGAGGGCGAAGACCACCGAGGGCACCGCCGCCGCTGCCGACACGGGCATGAAGAAGGTGGAAGGCGACTGGGTGAAGTTGTCGGTGAAGAAAGCCGATCTGGAGAGCCTCCGCGCGCAGGGGCTGCTGCCGCCGGCGGACCGGGCGGCCGTGCGCGCTCCGGGAAAAGAGGTACTCCCCTCTCCTCGCGATGGGGAACGCGTTTGCTTCGTGGAGTTCCTTCACGGGGTTTCGGGTTCCCCATCCACGATTTTGTTCGTGGTCTCATGTTCGCTTATGGGATTCAGATCCACGATCTGACTCCCAACAGCGTCTTGAGCATCGCGAGCTTTATCGTGCTCTGCGAGTGCTTCTTGGGAATCTCTCCCAATTGGCTTCTCTGGAAGTCTCTGTTCCTCATTCGCAAGAACGTTGGGAAGTCGAAGCAGGTCTACCCAGTCGGCGGCTTCAACATCCAAGTGCGTGGCGACACCACGTTCTTCCAGATGAAGAAATCTGACTCCGTCCAGAATTGGCGGAGGAAGTGGTTCTACATCAGGTGCGACCAAGAAGGCCTTCCCAACTTCGCGGCTGACCGCGCGTTGCAGAAGACGAAGGCGTGGACGCACCCGCTGTCAAAGGAAGACAGGGAGGCGACCAAACCGCTGCTGGCACTCCTCCGCGATCTTCTGAAGACCCTTGGTCGCGAGTCGGGTGGGGTGTACCTCATCGCCACCTTCTTCAGGCTCCGAGTGCAGCCACTCCGCCGCCGCGACCAGCCAATGTGGGCGCGTGCATCCGGCGATGAACTTGATGACGAAGGAGTCGAGTCGAAGGTGAGGAGCATCACCAGCCTCCGGGCCGCAGACACATGCAGCGTCAAGTGCCCGGTGCAGCCATATGGCCTCGACAACCCTGTGCCTGAGGTAAATGTCTTGAACCTTGCTTGTCTTCGGTTTTCTTCAGTCGAATCTTATTGCTTGACTCGAACTTTTTGACAGGGTCGTTCCAGCTTTGTTAGCCTTCCTCCGCTGATGGAGAACGGCCCTCACGAAGAGGCAGAAATTTTGAAGGAGGACGAGGAGGATGACGACGAGCTCCCTTCCGCCAACTCTCCGAGCGAAGAGGTGGAGGAGGATGATGAAGACGAAGAGCCGCTGCACAAGCGGCAAAGGCGAAGGATTGGCGAGTCTGCTTCGGCTTCGTCACCCGCAAAGCAGGTGGAGGTGTAGGACGTGGACGAGGCGAGCGAGTCGTCTTCGGGTGCCAGGTACACGAGCGACCCGACAGAGCCTGCGTTCGTGCCTCCGCTTAGCTCTGCGCCACCGACTAGGTTCGCGAGACTGCCCTCCGTCTCCGTGGAGAGCGATGATGATCAGGACGTCACCAGGTTAGTCTTGTTTTGTCGAGTGCCCTTTTGCCTTTGCGAGTATTTGAATTGAATTATCCTGTCCCAGCAACCGCACTGGTGCTGCCGGTTCTTCGCCTCCAGAGACGGAGCATACCTCTGCTCCCGTGCTCGAGCGCACCGCGAAGGCGACCGAAGAAGAGCCGCAGGCGGGTGGCGCGTCAACCTTGAAGGCTTCGACCTCCTCCGTGCCAGAGAAGACCGCTGATGCGACTTCGGTGGACGCTGGGTTGCTTGAGCATGTAAGTTTCTCTTGACTCAGTCTACAAGATCTGCATCGGGTGCGCGAACAGCGCTCCCGATGGGAGTAGCCCCCGAAGATGTGCGTGACTAGAATAGTCGGGCACAGATTGACGTCTTTTTCTGTGCACAGCCGTTTTGTCGCCAACTGCTGGAGGGAGCCAAGGCCTTTTTGGGGATGGAGAAGGAGAAGAACCGACTCCACGCTGCTTTGGAGCAAGCTAACAGTAAGTACTACCCTTGTGTTCGAGTGATGCTGTGATTGTCCTCCTTATTGACTGCTCCGGTGATCCACAGGCGAGAGGGAGAGCCTAGCGAAGCGGGTCGCGGAGCTGGAGAGATCCCTGGGTGCGGCTCAAAAGCGTGAGCAAACCCGGGGTGATCGAGAGAAGACCCAGGTTGAGCGATTGCTCACACTCGCCAAAGCAATTGGAGGTAAATATCTCGGCTCATTGCCTACTTTGTCTTGTGTCGCTTTCTGATTTCTTACAAGTTTGGTCCTCTTTTCGTTGTTCAGAGCCGTGCGAGGCGCTCCTCCGAAGATACCTCCAGTGAGAATCTAGACCTGGAGAAGCTTGCTTGTTGACCGCCGCCTACGCGATGCTCAGCTGCGCTGCAGCAATCGTCGGCGGTCGCTGCAGAAGTCGAGGATGCCCTGGCGAGTGTGCACCGAGCATCTTCCCGAGCAAGCCGTAGCCGGTCGGTCAATGCGCTTATGCGGCTCCGTTTGTAGGGCGAAGCGACCACCCTGGCGGACTTCACGCGTGCTCAGACGGTACGCGGCTCAGAGCTCACTTTCCAGCTCCTACTCTTGGTCACCAAGTCCGAGGTGACTTTGAGAGGTTGTCAGCGACTATCCCTCGGAAGACCTGACGCAGACCGCGTCCTCAGCGGTGTGAAGGGGCAGGCGAGTCAGCTGGCTGAGAAGTTGATAGCCACCTTCGAGAGGAAGATCGCCAAGGCTAAGGAGTTGGCTGCTAGGAAGAAACGCTCCCAGTCAGAGTCTGCCATGTAGTTTCCTTGTCTTAGGTTCTTCTTTTGGTCATAGCCTGTAATGAACCATACAGTTTGCGGTCTTCTGGCCGCGGACAAAACTGATTCTGAAATGTGAATATGTGCCTTCGAGTCTTTTGTCATACTTTCTTCTATGATGTGATCTTTTCCTTGCTTGACACTGTCGAACTTGGCAGCCTGAGATGGGTGAGACTCCCGAGGTTGCTGGGCCGCTGTTGTGGGTGAGGACGAGGATACTTCTTCGGCTGCACCCACTCGCCTCGTCGTCAAGCTCCTCCAGCCCACGCGCGGAGCGCTAATGACCACGAGTGTTCACCTATATGAGGAACAAGATTGTTGAACTTGAGTCGAAGGTGAGGACTGCCGAGTGGAGTTGGAGCGCTTGAAGTCACGGCATGCTGCGCCGTTCTCACAGCGTGAGGAATTCCTTCTTGGCCAGATAGCCTGATCAGTCGACAACTGCAAGGTTGGTCTTCTGCCGCTTTGCTCTTGTTTCTTTATGCTTGCACTGTTCTAAGTGCTGGGGTCTTCATGCAGATGTAATGCTGACCGGACGGCCGAGCAGGGTCGAGTGGATGAGCGAGTGGATAGAGAAGCCCGCCGGTGACTCACTCGAAGCTCGTCAATTTTTGGTCGGACAAGTCCAAGGGCAGTATACTTGCAAGAATGCTGGATCGCACCTGGCGGGCTGCTTTGCTCTTGGAAGGTTGCAGGAAACACTCTATGCAGGTCAACAAGGTGTTCTTCTTTCCGCACAACGAGCACCTAGCGGACTGGCTGCGCTGCTGGAGAGGTACCGTGAGGGTAAAGTCAGTGCGTTAAAGGAAAGTCGCGCTGGCGTACGTTCGAATGCACATCGTCCCCATCTTCCCTTGGACAAGGTGCTTGACGGCTTGCCTGGAGCAGGTGACTACGCCGATACTCTTGCGGCTGCGCGTCAGATGATTCAGCAAGTCCAGGCCTTCAGCGAGCAGCTTGTGGGGCCGCTTGATGCGCCAAAGGAGGAACCTGTAGAGTAAGAATAGCAGTCTGTTGTTGTATGATGTTAGCTTGTAACGTAGATATGCATGTATGTATGCCCATGTGATGTTATTCGCTTAATGTACAATGTGTGATTTTGCACTCGTAGACCTGTATGGCGCGAGCCCCCGAGTGGTTCGAGTGGCGGCCTAGGATTTTCGAGTTATGCCTGTGCGGCGCAGCCCCCGAGTGGTTCGAGTGGCGGCCTAGGCTGGACTTAGACCTGTATGGCGCGAGCCCCCGAGTGGTTCGAGTGGCGGCCTAGGATTTTCGAGTTATGCCTGTGTGGGCAGCCCCCGAGTGGTTCGAGTGGCGGCCTAGGCTGGACTTAGACCTGTATGGCGCGAGCCCCCGAGTGGTTCGAGTGGCGGCCTAGGATTTTCGAGTTATGCCTGTGGGCGCAGCCCCCGAGTGATTCGAGTGGCGGCCTAGGCTGGACTTAGACCTGTATGGCGCGAGCCCCCGAGTGGATTCGAGTGGCGGCCTAGGATTTTCGAGTTATGCCTGTGCGGCGCAGCCCCCGAGTGATTCGAGTGGCGGCCTAGGCTGGACTTAGACCTGTATGGCGCGAGCCCCCGAGTGATTCGAGTGGCGGCCTAGGATTTTCGAGTTATGCCTGTGTGGCGCAGCCCCCGAGTGATTCGAGTGGCGGCCTAGGCTGGACTTAGACCTGTATGGCGCGAGCCCCCGAGTGGCGGCCTAGGATTTTCGAGTTATGCCTGTGTGGCGCAGCCCCCGAGTGATTCGAGTGGCGGCCTAGGCTGGACTTAGACCTGTATGGCGCGAGCCCCCGAGTGATTCGAGTGGCGGCCTAGGATTTTTGAGTTATGCCTGTGTGGCGCAGCCCCCGAGTGATTCGAGTGGCGGCCTAGGCTGGACTTAGACCTGTATGGCGCGAGCCCCCGAGTGATTCGAGTGGCGGCCTAGGATTTTTGAGTTATGCCTGTGTGGCGCAGCCCCCGAGTGATTCGAGTGGCGGCCTAGGCTGGACTTAGACCTGTATGGCGCGAGCCCCCGAGTGATTCGAGTGGCGGCCTAGGATTTTTGAGTTATGCCTGTGTGGCGCAGCCCCCGAGTGATTCGAGTGGCGGCCTAGGCTGGACTTAGACCTGTATGGCGCGAGCCCCCGAGTGATTCGAGTGGCGGCCTAGGATTTTCGAGTTATGCCTGTGGGCGCAGCCCCCGAGTGATTCGAGTGGCGGCCTAGGCTGGACTTAGACCTGTATGGCGCGAGCCCCCGAGTGATTCGAGTGGCGCCTAGGATTTTTGAGTTATGCCTGTGCGGCGCAGCCCCCGAGTGATTCGAGTGGCGGCCTAGGCTGGACTTAGACCTGTATGGCGCGAGCCCCCGAGTGATTCGAGTGGCGGCCTAGGATTTTGAGTTATGCCTGTGTGGCGCAGCCCCCGAGTATTCGAGTGGCGGCCTAGGCTGGACTTAGACCTGTATGGCGCGAGCCCCCGAGTGATTCGAGTGGCGGCCTAGGATTTTGAGTTATGCCTGTGTGGCGCAGCCCCCGAGTGATTCGAGTGGCGGCCTAGGCTGGACTTAGACCTGTATGGCGCGAGCCCCCGAGTGATTCGAGTGGCGGCCTAGGATTTTTGAGTTATGCCTGTGTGGCGCAGCCCCCGAGTGATTCGAGTGGCGGCCTAGGCTGGACTTAGACCTGTATGGCGCGAGCCCCCGAGTGATTCGAGTGGCGGCCTAGGATTTTTGAGTTATGCCTGTGTGGCGCAGCCCCCGAGTGATTCGAGTGGCGGCCTAGGCTGGACTTAGACCTGTATGGCGCGAGCCCCCGGGCGATTCGAGTGGCGCCTAGGATTTTCGAGTTATGCCTGTGCGGCGCAGCCCCCGAGTGATTCGAGTGGCGGCCTAGGCTGGACTTAGACCTGTATGGCGCGAGCACCCGAGTGATTCGAGTGGCGGCCTAGGATTTTTGAGTTATGCATGTGTGGCGCAGCCCCCGAGTGATTCGAGTGGCGGCCTAGGCTGGACTTAGACCTGTAGGCGCGAGCCCCCGAGTGGCGGCCTAGGATTTTTGAGTTATGCCTGTGTGGCGCAGCCCCCGAGTAATTCGAGTGGCGGCCTAGGCTGGACTTAGACCTGTATGGCGCGAGCCCCCGAGTGATTCGAGTGGCGGCCTAGGATTTTTGAGTTATGCCTGTGTGGCGCAGCCCCCGAGTAATTCGAGTGGCGGCATAGGCTGGACTTAGACCTGTATGGCGCGAGCACCCGAGTGATTCGAGTGGCGGCCTAGGATTTTTGAGTTATGCCTGTGTGGCGCAGCCCCCGAGTGATTCGAGTGGCGGCCTAGGCTGGACTTAGACCTGTATGGCGCGAGCCCCCGAATGAATCGAGTGGCGGCCTAGGATTTTTGAGTTATGCCTGTGTGGCGCAGCCCCCGAGTGATTCGAGTGGCGGCCTAGGCTGGACTTAGACCTGTATGGCGCGAGCCCCCGGGCGATTCGAGTGGCGGCCTAGGATTTTCGAGTTATGCCTGTGCGGCGCAGCCCCCGAGTGATTCGAGTGGCGGCCTAGGCTGGACTTAGACCTGTATGGCGCGAGCCCCCCGAGTGATTCGAGTGGCAGCCTAGGATTTTTGAGTTATGCCTGTGTGGCGCAGCCCCCGAGTGATTCGAGTGGCGGCCTAGGCTGGAGTTAGACCTGTATGGCGCGAGCCCCGAGTGATTCGAGTGGCGGCCTAGGATTTTTGAGTTATGCCTGTGTGGCGCAGCCCCCGAGTAATTCGAGTGGCGGCCTAGGCTGGACTTAGACCTGTATGGCGCGAGCCCCCGAGTGATTCGAGTGGCGGCCTAGGATTTTGAGTTATGCCTGTGTGGCGCAGCCCCCGAGTGCTTCGAGTGGCGGCCTAGGCTGGACTTAGACCGTATGGCGCGAGCCCCCGAGTGATTCGAGTGGCGGCCTAGGATTTTTGAGTTTGCCTGTGTGGCGCAGCCCCCGAGTGATTCAAGTGGCGGCCTAGGCTGGACTTAGACCTGTTTGGCGCGAGCCCCCGAGTGATTCGAGTGCGGCCTAGGATTTTTGAGTTATGCCTGTGTGGCGCAGCCCCCGAGTGATTCGAGTGGCGGCCTAGACTGGACTTAGACCGTATGGCGCGAGCCCCCCGTGATTCGAGTGGAGGCCTAGGATTTTGAGTTATGCCTGTGTGGCGCAGCCCCCGAGTGATTCGAGTGGTGGCCTAGGCTGGACTTAGACCTGTATGGCGCGAGCCCCGAGTGGTTCGAGTGGCGGCCTAGGATTTAGGTTGATTGCTCGCAAAGGAAGAAATGACAAGTCTTTTCCTTCAAATATCTTTATTGATTCTCGCAAACAGGCCGCCTCGTTAAAACCCTTCCAGTCCCCTTAGGTTCCCTGGCGAGGAAAGAGTGCGTAGAAACCTGCTGCTACTTAACAAGGTGAAGCTTACAAGCTGGGGTCGATCAGGCGTAGAAGCGGCGTAACTGTGCCACGTTCCACGGATGCTGCAGACTGTCCCGTCTTCGAGTCCTTCAGGCGGTAAGCTCCCTTGCCGATTGCCTCTGTCACAATGTATGGCCCCCTCCATAGGGAGGCGAGTTTGTGCACCTTCTTCTGCTTGAGCCGGAGAACCAGGTCCCCTGGGACGAATGCTCTAGTCCGCAGTCGCCGACCGTGGTAGTTGCGCAGGTCTTGCTGGTAGACAGCTGTGCGGCTGAGGGCGATGTCGCGTGCTTCATCTAAGACATCCACATCATCTTCAAGTGCTTCTTCCGCATCAGACTCGTCGTATGCCACCACTCGTGGAGCGTCAAATTTGATGTCACAGGGCAAGGACTGCTTCCGCACCGTACACCATGAAGAATGGTGTATACTGGGTAGATCTGTTTGGCGTGGTGCGTAAGCTCCACAGCACACTTGGTAACTCTCCCCAGGCTCCTGCGGCTCGCTTCAATGGTACTCGCAACGCTTCTTGATGCCTTTGCTGACTAGGCCGTTGGCCTCTCGACTTGCCCATTGGACTGCGGGTGCGAGACGGATGCATAACTGAGCTTGATGCCTTGTTCAGAGCAGAAATCCCTGAATTCTTCGGCTGTGAAGTTCGTCCCGTTGTCGGTGATGATGCCGTGTGGCACACCGAACCTGAGATGATTGACCTGATGAAGTTGACCGCTGAGGTTGCGGTTGAGCTTGTGATTGGGACCGCGATCCACTTCGTGAACTTGTCGACTGCCACCCAGGAGGTGATGTGCCCGCCTGGGGAGGATTTCTTGAAGGGACCTACCATGTCGAGTCCCCATTGCGCGAAGGGCCACGCGAGTGGTATTGTCTTCAGTGCCGACGCTGTGCATGCGGCTTGTTGGCGAACTCCTGACAGCCAACACACTTTTTGACCAGTTCTTCTGCGTCTTGCATTTCGGTGGCCAGTAGAACCCTGCTCGCAGGCCTTGGCCACAGTGCTCGACTGCTTGCGTGGTGCCCGCATATGCCGGCGTGGATGTCGAGTAAGATTGCTTGGCCATCGGCTGGATCGATGCACCTTTGGAGGACTCCTGAGATGCTTCTCTGTAGAGCTCGCCATTGATGATGGTGAAGCCTTGGAACGGCGGACGATGCGCTTGGCTTCGACTGGGTTCTCGGCAGCCGCTGGTGCAGCATGTAGGCCAGATACGGGCTTGTCCACGTGGGATCGACCAGCATTATCTCCATGACCTCCTTCTCCGTGCTTGGCGGGTTGGCGGTGCTTGTTGTCGATGTAGAGGGTCCTGGCTGGGGCCGGACCTTATTGAGCGATGTGTGATGCACTCGAGGAAGACTCCGGGTGGCACCGGAGCTCGATCTGAACCTAAGGTTGGCCAGGACGTCAGCTTCTTCGTTGCTTTCGCGGCCGATGTGCCGCAGTTCGCAGCCGTCGAAGAGGCCTTCCAGTTGATTGTACAGCTCCCTGTAGGCTATCATGTTGTCAGCGATGGCATCGCACTGCTTCATGTTTGCTGCACAACCAGGTAGGAGTCGCCGTAGATCATGAGGCGAGTGGCGCCGCAGTTCTGGGCCATCCGCATGCCGTGGATCAGGGCTTCGTACTCTGCTTCGTTGTTGGAAGGAGTTGAGAACGTCATCTGCAGCACGTACTTCAGCTTGTCGCCTTTAGGTGAAATGAGCACGACTCCTGCTCCGGCTGAGTTGAATTTTTGAATCCATCAAAATACATTGTCCATGCATTGGACAAGTCGGGCTCGTTGGGCAGTTGTGCTTCTATCCACTCTGTGGTGAACTCTGGGAGGACCTGGGCCTTGATTGCCTTCGGGTGTGTACGTCCTTCAGCCCCCATGGCCCTAACTCGACAACCCACTTGGCGACTCTTCCTGTCGCGGCTGGGTTAGTGAGGATGTCGGATAGGGCAGAGGAGCTTACCACCGTGATCGGGTGCGCGGAGAAATAGTGGACCACCTTCCTGGACGTCATGAAGACTCCGTATGCCAGCTTCTGGTAGTGCGGGTATCGCTGCTTGGAATCAGTTAGCACCTCGCTGAGGTAATACACAGGTCGCTGAATAGGTGACTCTTTCCTTCTTCCTCCCGCTCGACTACGAGTACGGTACTGACCACCCTGTTCGTGGCTGCCACATTAGGTACAGTGGCTCGTTCTCATGTGGTGCCACCAGCACTGGAGGGGTTGTGAGGTCTGCTTCAGTTTGTCGAATGCATCTTGTGCCTCCTCTGTCCACTCGAACTTGTCTGCCTTTTTCATCAGTTGGTAGAAGGGCAGGGCCTTTTCTCCCAACTTACTAAAAACCGACTGAGTGCTGCGACTCTGTCGGCTAGGCGTTGTACTTCATGAAGTTTGGTCGGTGCAGGCATTAGATATGTTCTGCACTCGTTAACTTGATCTGTACTCGTTAAGCGCATCGAAGACCTTGCGGAGGTCGTCGATGAGGCTGTCCTCTGTGCGGGTGGTGACGACTATGTCATCGACGTAGACCTGGACGATCTGTCCTATGAGCTCCTTCAAGCAGGCCTGCATCGTGCGCTGGTATGTGGCTCCAGCGTTCTTCAACCCGAAGGGCATCATCTGGTAACAGAATACACCTTGTGGTGTGATGAACGCCGTCTTCTCCTGGTCCTCGACTTTCATCCTGATCTGCTGGTACCCAAAGTAGGCATCCAGGAAGGATAGGCGTGCACAGCCTGCAATCGAATCGGCGATCTGATCAATCCGCGGGAGCGGAAAGTGATCCTTGGGGCAGCATTTGTTGATGGCGGTGAAGTCGACGCACATGCGGAGTTTCTTCGTCTCTCTTCTTTTCCACCAGTACCGGGTTTGCTACCCACTCTGAATCCTTATTTTCCCGAATAAATCCGGCGTGAAGCAGCCGGTCGATCTCCTGCTGATAGCATCTCTTAGGACCCGCGAAGCGCCTCAAGGTCTGCTTGACTGGTCTAGCGTCTTTACGGACGCGTAAGGAGTGCTTCGGCGAGTTCCCTTGGTATACCTGGGCATGTCAGAAGGTTGCCAGGCGAATATCTTCCAGTTCTCGCGCAGGAACTCTACGAGCGCGCTTTCCTATGCGCTAGTCAGGCTTGATGACATCCTGACCGTCTTGTCGGCGTCCGTCGGGTGTACCTGATGGGCCCTTGTGTCGTCGCTTGCGTTGAATGCAGATTCCTTGGATGATTTCTTCCGTGGTGGAACAGAGTCCTGTCATTGTCGACTGCCATCATCTCCAGGTGCTCGTCCATCCCAAAGAACTCAGAATCCTGCTGAACTCGCGGTCGCAGCTGTCAGACCGGTCGAAGTCACCTTTCACACGTGATGACACCCTTGGTCCCGGCATCTTGAGCAGGAGGTAGGCGTAATGGGGCACTGCCATGAATCTGGCGAAGGCCGGACGACCCAGTATGGCATGATATTGTGACTTCCAGTCGACTACCTCGAAGTCGATCGCCTCTCGCTGGAAGTTTTCGGGTGTGCCGAATATGACGTCGAGTGTAACTGTTCCCATGGGCGTGACTGCTTGCCCTGGTACAATACCGTGGAAGGTATTTGCTGATGGCGTTAGGTTGGATGTTGACCTGTCATCCTTCTTAGGGTGTCGGCGAAGATGATATTTTACCGCTGCCGCTCCATCCATGAATACCTTCTTCAAGGTGTACTCCCCGATCTGAGCTTCGACTACCAGAGCAGCGTGCCCGGGTCGTGGTATCGCGGCGGGTGGTCCGCTCTGGAGAAAGTGATCGCTATTTCTAAGCCTCTCAGGTAATCGGGTACTGCGGGTGGATTGGTGAGTGCTTGGTAGACCTGGCGGGTGATGATTTTCTGGGTCTGTTGGAAGGACGTCCCTTCTGTATCATGTTGATCTGCCCACGTGCTGCCGGGAACACGTTAGCAGGATCCTGCGGCTGTGGCTGTGGTTGTTGTTGCTATTGCGGGTAGAAGGCCAGCGCTGCTTGCGCTGGGTTGGCGACTGGAGGAGGAGGTGGGCCTGGAGGCCAGCTGTGCGGCTGGCTGTGCCACGGGTGCCGCTTGATTATCACGCTGTCCGTTCTGAGGGACTATTCGCGCAAACGCCCTGTATATCTTACGCGCCTTTCTGCAATCCTTCAATAGGTGGCGGGATCCCCACTTGCCTGTTTCTGGGTCCCTAAACATATGATGCTTGCAGGGTTGCTCTAACTCTTCTTCTTCGGTCAGTGGGCGTCTCCGCCACTCGCGCTTGCGACTTCCGTCTCTATGGTAGCTGCTCCACCGTCCTGGTTGTACTGCCTTTCATTCTCACGGGGGGTTCGAATCCCGCCGCTACTAACTCGATCGAGTCGTTGCCGACGTAACGCGGCTTCTTCTTCAAGCGCCCTTATCGCCAGTTGCTAGGTCCCTGCTTCTTGCCTCGGGGATCGTGGTGCATCACGAACAGAGTCTTCTCCATCTGCCCACTGATGGCTATCTGCATGAGCTCGATCATGTTCCTCGGCCTAAGCCTACCAAACTCCTCACGGAGGTCGCGGCGGTAAACGCCGTGCATGAATGCGTCCATTACCCTGTCTTCTGAGGTGGCCTCCGTCCATGGTGTTGCGAAGTAAGGTCCACCGCTGGATGTACGAACGGAGTGGCTCGTCGACCTGGCTTGCACGCCTGGAGCTCAATGAGGGTTGTTGGCCTTGCGTATGTCCCCAGAAAACTCTTCACGAAGGCGTTCCTGAACTCGTCCCAGGTGCTGAAAGCGTCCCTGGGCCGAGTGTTGAGCCACCCGCGAGCAGATCCCGTGAGCATCAACTGGATGTACTGCATGGCAGTAGTCGAAGTACCACCTTGACAGCTGCACGCGATGAGGTAGTCTTCCAGCCAGTCCCTTGGGTCTTGCTTCCCGTCATACTTGGGTGTCTCCGTTGTTAGCTTGAAGCCTTTGGGCATCTTCGTGTCGCGGATGTTGAAGCTGAAACATGCGGCTCCGCCGTGGCTCGAAGTCGTCGTCGTCGTAGTCGTTGGCTTGTGCACTCGCCGCTCGCAGCCGTCGACTGCGGTCCACCCTTCTCTGCGCGACGACGTTACAGACATCTTCGCCTGGCTGCGGCGGTCGCAGTCGAATTGGGGCTGGGTCTGCAAGTGGTGCGGGTTCACGATCGCGGCGGCCTCGATTCTCGTGCACCCTTTCTGCTGGTGCTGACTTTGCCAGGACTTCCTCGACTTCCCTGAGGGTTGAATTTGTCGCCTGTGGAGGCGGGCGTGGGCGTCACCCCTCCGGCGGCTGTGTTAGTCGCAGGTAGGTTTCGACCGCCATGAGGGCCGAAGCGGGTGTCTTGGGGACGGGATCCGTCCGCATCTTCTCATGAATGACGACTCCAGATTGCGAGTGAGGTGACGCGATCAGCTTCTGGCACCCGTGGCATGCGAGCCCTGTGACGTCCTCTTGCGAGACTTCCTCTGATCCGGCCAAAAACGAGTGTGCTGCCCTCCTGGCACTCGACGCGTCGGCTAACTCTTTGCGCCGAATCAGATCGGCCTTCTCTTGGCGGACTCGTCTCGGACTCCTTCCAAAGCAAGTATTGGACCGCCAGTTGGTCTTCTCGGGGTTCATCTGGTGAAGGGAACGTGCCTTCGTCCACGTGCTTCATGGCCTGGATCGCCATCTCCCGAGTGATGGTGAGTCTTGTCACCCTGTCCGGCATGGGCACTTCCAGCGGGTATACGGGTTCCCCGCTGTTGGATCGTGCTGGGCTGGCCATATAGACTTGCGCGGGGTAAAACCCGCCGAGTGGGGCTGATGCTCCCAGTCCCTGCTTCCTTCTTCTGAGCTATGCTCAGAGTCGAAGATCACAGCGACGTGGCGGGTGCCACGGCCACTGCTACTGGCGACTCCGCGATGCGGAGGCGCGATTGGCGTAGATTTTGGCTTCATCCGGGGCGCGGACAAGAAGGTCGGGGTAGACTTTTTCGCGCCGGGGTTGCAGTAGATGCGATTTTCTGGTGACCGCGGGTGTGGTCACCGCAGTCGCCGTTGATGCGGTCGTAGATGGTGCTGACGCAGTCGAGGTGGACGCGATCTTCGTGGAGTCGATGACGCGATCGCCGTGGCCGCAGTAGATGCGATCTTCGCGGCGGGTGAAGCTGCGGTCGGCGCAGTCGATGTAGATGCTGGCGCGTCCGTCGCGCGCAACTGGCCAGCGTGGGCCGGAGCATTCCGCGACTATCCACCAGATAGCGCAGACTACCGAAGGTAATCCACGTGCTCTGCTGCACCTCAGCGTACGCCGGGAGATCCGCCGGCGAGTGGTGGACGAACTCGAGGAAGCCGGTGTAGATCGACTCCCTGGCGCTGATGCTGTTCTTCATTGCAGATGAGGCCGGCGCAACCATGATTCCAACGATCTGTTCTTCCCACAGACGGCGCCAATTGACGGCAGTGGACTCGGCAAATCCAAGGTTGTGTACCCCGGGTTGATTGAGGGGAGAGAGTATGAACGTTGGTGGCTGTGATGGCTAACAGGGGGCGAGTTTGCCCAGGTTCGGCCCTCGAGGTGAGGTAAAGACCTACTTCCTGCTTGTTTGGTATTATCGAGGTGGCTACAATGGCGAGATGGAAATCTCGCTAGGGTTTGTGTGCTGCTTGCTTGACCTAGATGGCGCACCCTCCTGGCCTTTATATCACAGGCCAGGTGTCGGGTGGACGGTGCGGATCGCACATTACAAGATAAGGAAAGTCATCACCGGCCTAACCAGCTACTTGGGCCACACGGTACACTTCATGGCTTCAATGAGCTTCCCTTGGCGTGACCCAGGTACCACCACCGTGGGGTACCCAGAAGGTATCCCCACGACAATGCAAGAACATAAATGAACATATAAGAATCATGCACAATCTGATCATAACTTCATCATCCATCGGATGTCAGCAAACACATCACATAGCATTACAATACTCGATCTTGATCATGTTAGGCAGCTCACAAGATCATAATACATGAAGCACAAGGGTGAGAGACTACCAGCTAGATACTGCCATGTACCCATGGTCCAACGTGGAACTACTCACAAATCATCCCAGAGGAAGGCATGGTGATGAAGAGCCCTCCGGGATCGACCTCTCCTTCGGCAGGGTGCCGGGATCAGCTTCAGAATCACCCCCGAACTAGGGTTTATGGTGGTGGCGTCTCGGGGTGACTTCTCTGGAAAATAATGTCCGCCTCGACATTTTTAGGTCATGAGGCAATTTATAGGCGTCGAGGGGGGCCGAGGAGGCGCCCTAGGAGCAGGGGTGAGTCCCACCCACGGGGTGGGCCCAGGCCGCGACTGCTAGCCGCCCCTTCCCTGTGGGTGGCCCCCCAGGTCGCCCTCTGGTCCTTAGGTGTCTTTTGGTGAATAAAAATTTCCCGCAGCGCATTCCAAGAATATTTCCTGTGGTAGATTTTCTGAAATACAAAAACAACAAAAACAGGAAACTGGCATTGGGCATCTTGTCAAGGTTAGTCCGACAAAATGCATAAAAATGATGTAATGATATTAAAAACATGTGACAACACAAAAACTAGCATGGAACAATCAAAAATTATAGATACGTTTGACACGTATCAGTCATCCACTTTTCTGACTCTTGGTCGGTCAGCTGCCCCATCGGCAGTGCATGCCAATTGCTCCCCCGACGTCGTCGATCAGTCGATCCCCCAACGACAATTTTATCAACGCCGTCGTCCGACTGCTCCTATAAAGGCCAGCTTCTTCAGCGATGTCGCTGGCATGCTACTTATTA